>PVJC01028367.1:0-22620 GCA_004026665.1 Murina feae
TGTGCCCCAACCAGGGACAATACTCCAACCAACTGAGCCTCACCAGCCAGGGCAAGAGAGCTATATATTTTGAGGCATATAAAACAAGACCATAATAAATGTAGAGACATAACATGTTCCTGGATTGAAAGTCTTAATGTAATTAAAATGTTCATCTTTTTGAAATAAATATATAAATTTCATGCATTTTCCATCAGAAACACAATAAGCTTTATTTTAAAATTGAAGATAGTGATTTAAGAATGCATATAAGAAAACAAAGTATGCCAAACGGCCTAGAATGCTTTTGAAAGGGTAGAAAATAGAGATTTAGCTTCCGTGTTATTAAAATTAAAAACTACTGTATTCCAAAATATTCCTCTCAGCACCTGCTTCTGGAGAACTCAACACGACACAGTAATGATAGTTTGTCACCCTACCATATTTTGATGGGGTTGTCAGAATTCATTTTCAATGCTGTGTTCTTCATCCAGATAAAGGAGCGTAATAAGAAAGTGGGTTTAAGCTTTTTAAAACTGGACCCTCCTGTCAATTGGGTCTATAGATTCAGAAAGCATTCTTCATGATCCCTTTCCTATGCCTATGGCTTTTTAAAACCTTAGCCTTTGTGACCTTGTCTTTCTTCTTGCTGGATCATTTGACTTGTATCTTGTCCAGCACAATTCCTTGCTGTTTTGTGTGTGATTCTGTGACTTGGCAACCCTCCTGGTGTCTTGTTCTGACTTGGCCACCTTTATGCTCCACTTGGCTTTGGCCCAGTATCCAGCACATTTTTCCCTTGCTCCATCCTTGCAGGCAGTTCCACAATTCCAGATTTAGTCATAGCCTCATTTACAATTATACTGCTCCTTCCCTAAAGAAACCTGCCTCCAGAGGATTATGACAAGTGGCTAGGAGTCTTGGGCCATGTCTTCTTTATTAGCCAAGTATTAAGGTTGCAGCTGTATTTATTTGCTAGGGTTTCCATAATGAAGCACAACAGTCTAAGTGGCTTACAGAACGGAAATGTATTTTCTCACAGTTCTAAAACCTACGAGTCCAAGATCAAGGTGTTGGCATGATTGCTTTCTTCTGAGGCCTCTCTCCTTGGCTTGTAAATGGCCATCTTCTCCCTCTGTCCACATGGTTTTTCCTCTGTGCATGTCCATGTGATAATCCCTTTTTATAAGGACACCAGTCATATTAGACTACAGCCAACCCCAATGATCTTATTTAACACAATTACCTCTTTAAAGGCCCTATCTCTAAAGAGTCAAATTTTGAAGTCCTAGGGGAGGGGTAGGTCTTCAACATATGAATTTTGGGAGGGACACAATTCAGTCCATAACAGTAGTCAAACTACCTAAGCTAAAATTGATGAGCACATATACAGGTGATTCTTATTATTTGCAGCAGTTATGTGCTATAAAGTCACCATGAGCACTGTATTTATTAGTGCATACTGAAACATTGCTTCTAGGGGAAATACAGGGTTAGCTTCCTGAGTCTCCAGTCACAACATTCTCATCAACTGATCAGTATATAACCTTGTTTTAAGTATGTTTATGTTTAAGATACCTTATTTACTACATATTGTTGGTTCATTAACATTGACCTCAAGGCCAACATCGTTATAACTCAGCCCTGAATAAAGCTTTTCTAACACATGTATTTTCTCCATAAGGTACAACACAGAATTCTTGTGTTTGACAACACTAGGTAGCACTTTAGGATTGTACTTGCGAGTCATTTTCAATAGTGACGTCACTAACAAAAAACACAAAATGTTTTCAAACATGGCACTAAAGTGACCACAGAAAAGGGCACTTGTTTACAGCAGATGAGCTAAAATAAGTAAGCAGACCTTCGTCTACTCAACCTCAGTTGGAAGCATGCATGTATTTTGGAAGGTTAATTTTTTGTTGTTGCCATGCGTAGGTACATAAGTGACATTGAAAGTATTGATTTGGAGGTTACAAATCCATTTTAGTGAGTAGATGAATTTACAGATATAGAACCAGCAAATCAAGAGAACTGACTAGGTATCAAGTATTGCGTTAGGTTCTAGAGCACAGTGTGGAACAAGGCAGTTTCTGTCTAGCAGGGGACAGGGTGCTAGGGTGCCAAAAAGGGATTAATGAATGACCTGCCGATGTGGAGTTGGCAGGAGTGCTCTGATTCCTTGAATCCTCTGGAAAGGAAGAGCATTCTAAGCATCTGCCTCCTAAAGGCACTCCACCATTACTCTGTTCAGGGTAAGACCCAACTAAAGTCCAAGCTGAGTTATGGGGTGTCAGTATGCCCTTGTGTATTCTGAGTCTCCCTGTACTTGAATTACATGAGACTTACATTCCTCATACTCAAACAGTCCCTGGCTGCAACACTTTCCCTTTCCAGTGTGGCCATGGCTCATTTCCTTTTAGTGCTCTCAGCAGTGGCCACAGCCAACATTCTGAATGGTGGCAGCACAAGACAGAGGACACACCTCTGATCTTAGACTCACATGACATTGTTCTACTACCCATTCTGCCACTGAGCATTAAAACATGGATTTTGGACTTTAGCTATATATGACAACCATCTGAGAGGGTAGCTTTCTAAAAACCATCAGTGCCAGGCTCCATCCCTGACCAATTATATTGGTTCCGGAAGTGGGGCCCAGGCATCTTTAGTTTCTAAAGCTTTCAGATAGATTTACTGTGCATTCAGAGTGGAGAACCACCACCTTGATCTCTTTCCATCTCACTTTCCTCATCTGAAGAAAAAGATGTTGGTCCAAGATAAAGCTATGAGCTAAAATTGTAAATTATATTTCAACCCTACCAAGGCACTTCCTCCTTCAGTCTTTCTTTCATTGATGTAGCTTCTATAGAAAAGATGTCAATTAACAGATTTCCTTCCCCATAGCATGTTTACAACATAATTGAATGTCTGTCTCCTTATTTAAAACTTTGGAAGGAAGCAAAGTGATTTTTCTTCTCCACAAAACCCAAACATGAAAGTACCAAAAATATAACAACATTCACTGAATGGAAAGAAGAGTACTGTGATCTTTCACATGTTAGCTGAACTTAAATGCTCTATGGTATGTATGTGGATGCCATATCATGTCTCTGAGGGCATTCCTTGAGCACTTAAGTCTGAATGCCATCACTGCAATTGGAGAGAGCAGGAGAGACACAGAGCTGAGCCAGACTGGTTTTTTGTTTTTGAAAAGGAACATGTCTGGGACTCTGAAAAATAGCTCAGATCAAATCTATGAAAGAAGCATAGGAAAGATGTGATCAGATGAACAGAGCAGAGGTCATAAGGCTCTTTCCATAGGCCAAATGCTGAGTGAAATAACAGCCACACTTGGGCACAGTTCTCATCAAGAGACACTAAAATTCCACATTTGAGTTATTTAACCTTCCTTGGATGATATGTAGCAAGTCTTCTTCAGCAAAACTAAGTGGTGAGAATCATTTAGATATACTGATCAGCAGTGGTGCAAAGAGAGTCCTTCCAAATGGAAATATATATATCTCCCCTGCTAATCTGGTACATCTGGGCACTCACTTCAGGGACTACACAGCGGGGTAAAATATATAGTTGGCCTCCACCAGTCAAGATATAATATTTTCCAAGACTGTCAGCAGTTAAGTGAAAGGGTGATGGAAAGAAACTGTGCAAAAGTCTGAATTGGTGTCTAGGAGCTTCCAGAATGTCCCAGAAGTTTGGCAGAACTGACTAGGAAAGCAGCAGTTACTGCAATTCACATGGACAGCAAGTGACACTCAGTGACATCTTCAATACTACATGCAGTCAGATCCTAGATCGGAAAAATATCAAGGCTGGATAGAGGGTGTTGTCCATGACAGAGAGAAGTAAGCTGATAGAACATATCTGCATAGGTATGAATCAAGAACCATGGGGTCAGGAAGCAGAACTGAGGAAGCCAGGCTCAGATATTGGGCCCCCAGGGTTGAGTGACTGTGGGAATCTAAAGTGAGATGGCAACATACTCAGGCTTTTATCAACAAAAACAGGATGTGATGGAAGGAAACTTGACTTGGGGTGGTGAACAGACAATACAATGCACAGATGATATGTTATAGAACTGAACACCTGAAACCTATATAATTTTATTAATCAATGTCACCCCAATAAACTAAATAAAAAAGAAAAATTAATAAACAACAATAATAAAATTATCTTGGAATTAGGGGCTTCCTGGTAGGGTGACCAACCATCCTGGTTTGTCTGGGATGTTTCTCAGTGTTTGCACTCAAAGTCCTGCACCCAGGGTAACCTCACAGACCTGGGAAAGCAGGGACAGTAGCTTATCCTGTTGCTGTGAAATCCTGAACCAACACCAGATATTTTCTGAGAAAGAGGCAGCCAATTGCAAACAAACAAACAAAAACACACAAAAAACCCCAAAACAATAAAAAACACTCCCCCCCAAAACAAACAAACAAACAAACAAACAAAAACTATATAGGATATAGCTGATTTGAGGGGAAATTTCAGAGAAGGACTAGGGAATCAAGAATACACCTTATATTAGTATTTTAAATGGTTACATAGCTTAATGATTACACAAACTAGTTGTAAAGATTGGGGGGTTAATATACTGCATAGATTATACACGTATAACCACACATGTATGCACAGATATGGGGTACACTGAACTTTAAAGCCCAAATGAATAGAAACACATTTTATCTTTTAAATATATTTTTATTTATTTCAGAGAGGAAGGGGGAGAAAGAGAGAGATGGAAACATCAATGATGAGAGAGTATCATTGATTGGCTGCCTCCTGCACAAGCCCCACTGGGACAGAGCCTGCAACCCGGGCATGTGCCCTTGACTGGAATTGAACCTGGGACCCTTCAGTCTGCAGGCTGATGCTGTATCCACTGAGACAAACCGGTGAGGGTAAAAACTGTTGTTTCTTTTTCTTGCTTTATTTGAGAGTGTACAGTAAAAGGGATTTTTTTTCAAATGATTTTTATATCATTTTAGTTTTAATTGTGCTGTCATTCTTGAAACAGCTGCTTTGCTTCTCTGTCAGAGATGACAAGGGCTTTCTCAGCTTCTCATTTATGTGTGGAATTGAAAAGAGTAAAGTTTTACTCCACTCTGTGGGAAAAAATGTTCCTTACAGCTACCATATATGAATGGCAATGGGATCTTCTAAATGTTCTTTCATCTCTTGGAACTTCAATTTCCTTAATTGGTGTTAGAACAATGACTCTTAATCATTTTTATTTTAGTCTTTTCAAAGGAGCAGAATCCTTTCGTAAAATGAAATCTCACTCAGAAAGGAATACATACATGAGATAAAGCAGAGCCACTGTGTTGAAGCCAGGTTGGGGGACCTATAGCCTTGGCCACTTTGCTATATACTCAACCGTCCCTTATCCTGCCCCGCAGACAGCCCCTGGGGTATCTGTGCCAAATCTACACAGCTCTGAAAAACAGATTTTTAGAATTACCAACTGGATGATCTTCAAGTTGTCTCTGGGTCAGAAATCCTACAATGCTTCAGCCATCTGCAACATTATCACTATTTTCCAGAAATGGATTAGCTGCCCCTATTTTCAGAGTCCTGGCCTCAATATCTCTCCCTCTCTCCAACACACACACTACTCAGAATATAGTCAGGGAATCAGCTTGGTTGGGCTTTACTTACTCTTAGAGTCAAATAATGTAAAGAAAACATACTGAGATGATCATCTTGGATCGTGGGAATATGGGTAACTGATTGTTCATAGTGTGTGTGTGTGTGTGTGCATGCACATGCGCTAGTGCTTTTCTGTATTTTATACAATTTGAATAAAATATTTACTTGATCTTGTGCCAAACCTTGGGGCTTAGACATGGCCTAATCTGCTATATTTGACTTAATATCAACTCTGTTCTTATTGTTTCCTCTTGGCTTCTCCCTTTCACCTTACATCCCTGCTATGACAATGCACTTTTTATTTATTTTTTTAAATTTTGCTTTATTGCTTAAAGTATTACAAAGAGTGTTAAATAAGTCTCCATTTTTTCCCCTTGACCTTCTCCCCTCCTCCCCTACCCCCCAGAGTCTTGTGTCCATTGATTATGCTTATATGCATGCATACAAGTCCTTCAGTTGATCTCTTAACTGCCCCCAACCCTCCCGAACCTTCCAGCTGTAGTTTGACAGTCTGTTCAATGCTGTTCTGCCTCTGTATCTGTTTATGTTCATCAATTTATAATAGTCTTTATTATTCATAAATAAGTGAGATCATGTGGTATTTTTCTTTCATTGACTATGCACTTTTTAAAATGTTCCTTATATTGTTTTCCACCTTGTATTTCTTTCTCCTATTTTAGTTTCCCACGTGAGTTTCTAATACTAGCTTTAATGTCCCCTGCTCCCAAGAGATTATCCAACTGTAAGACACCACACTTTGTTTAAAGTGAGTATTCCTAGAAGTTAATTCCCTGGCAAAGTCGTCTTCCCTCACTGCAAATAGCTTTAGTTATCCTGTGCCCACCTCCCAGCCTTAGGGGGTGATCTACTCCCAGTCTGTTGACCTCACAGGATCTGCTTCCCTGTAAAGAGGATGTTCTGATAAGCAGAGACAAGTCCTTGAATCTGATAACCCTGGATGGTATATCATTTGGTCTGTGAGGATAAAGCTGAGTCTGAGTCTCAAGCAGGGCCAAAGGATGTGTCCCTCCCTTTGCCATATACAGTAAAGCTTATGGATATATATTGATGATCCTATCACCATAAAAGGATCAGGACAACTGTATATTGTAAAGTGATAGAAGAATCAGGTCTTTGGGAATCCTTTAGGAAAAGGGATGATCAAGAAAAACAAAATCTTTAATTCCATTTTCCCCCATTATAGTAGTTGATTACAAGAAACACTCAAATAGTCTAGCAGCCAACCCAGTGTCAACCATTCTTACCTTCGAGGACCTGACTCAAGCCTGATCTGGTTCTCCTGGTCTTTTGCTTCCAGTATCTGATTCTGCCTGTTGTAATTCTTCTATCAATAACCTTGCACATTACAAACTATCCAACCTTGCTACTTGCTGATTCTTAAGAAAAGATGGTGGTGGATAGAATTGAGTCAAGGAGAAAAACATTTTCCATAACTGATGGATTTTTTTTTTACTTTCAGCATATTTTCTAAGCTCTGTAAATTTCTCTCTTTTTTTCATTAAAATAGAAGAGTCGCCTCAGAGGATTGTTGTGAAAGACTAAAGTATGATATTGATTAAATATTTGGCATAATAGCTGCCCCTCAAAAGGTGATGACTTTTATTTACATAAACCAGGGTTATTCAAAGTGTGGTTCGTGGACTAGTGCTAGTTGTTCATTACTAGCTAATGGTGAAAAAAAGTACAGAAATTGAGAGCTCATACTTAGAAACTTTTAGACTGGAAATTTTCCTTTAAAAAAACTGGTCCTTTCCCAAACATACTTAGAGAAGCACTGATACAAATGGGACCTCAGCTGAGTAAATGTCCGGGGTACCACTTAGCATATATCACCTGGAAAGACATTCTTAAGAAATTCTAAGTGGTTATCAGAAGGGAAGGGAAGAATGAAGAGAAAAGGAGGTCAAATACATGTTGACAGGAGAACACTAGTCTTTGGGTGGTGAGCACATAACGCATGTACAGATGTTGTATTATAAACTTATACACCTGAAATTGTTATGTTATTAACCAATGTTACCCCAATAAATTTAAAAGAAAAACAATTATTCCATGACCTCTCCCTTTCCTCCTGGCCAATTACCTTCTAATCCTTGACAGTCTTCCCATCACACCATCACATTCATGAAGGGCTTCTTTCCCTGTTCTGCTCATCTGTTGGTGTCTGTTAAGGAAACACAAATTAATGTTAACATTTGTGCAAAACATAACTCAGAAAATCTGTTTCAAAAGCATGCAGGATGCATTCCAAAGCCAACTAGCATTTCTGATTTGTGTTACCCATGCCATTTCCTAAAGCTGTCAGGGGATAATTAAAAGTCAGAGGGGAAATTTTAATTCTTTTCATGTTGAGATATAGTGGCTATAGTAGAAAGAAAGCATTAACACTTTCAGGGGAGGAGGGAGGAGTTTTTGATTAAATCTAAAGAAAACAGTCAGTTGTAGGCATAAGCTGTGGACACTTTATTCATTAATTTCAGGATGAGAGCAGCATTTGGAGCACAGTTTTTTCAAGGCATTGGCACCAGGCCATTCCTGAAGCACACAGTCATTATGGAGACATTTAATTAGTGCATTTTGCTTGATTGCCTATGGACATAGGAGGGGCAATGTGCCATCTAGCCCTTTTAGGGTCAAGTAATAGCTGGAGGGAAGGCCAGCCTAAGTAATGCTAAATTCTATGAAGATAAGGCCTTCATATTACTTCCATTTTTATACCTCCAATGCTCAGAATAGGGTCTGGAACATAGTAGGCACTCAATAAAGTATCTGTTGAATGAATAAATGGTTTTAGGGTCACCAAAGCTAGAATCCTTCTAGAAACCTGGTTCCATCACTGTTTCAGTTCAGTATGCTCTGGTCTTAGTAACTTATAGAACCAGGGTTCAGATACAGACCTGCTCAGAGTTCAATGCTCATTCTACAACAGTATGCTTCAAAAATAACACCAGAAACAAATACCATGCTCTATACAGTTGGGGGGGGGGGCCCAGAATGTGCGATCTGAGCCACCCTTTCCCAGACTCCATGGGGCTGAATTACTCTTCACTTATTTCTCTCCTCTCTAAAAAGGGATAGGGATATATAGTGGTACCTTAAGTTTATTATCAGGTATATAAAATTGGACTCTTCTACCATGGACAAGTAAGTCCTCCCCCCTCCCTATCACCACCTATGGAATGTGCTCTGGCCCTATCCTGAAGAACCCAACCAGGCCCTTGGGGTACAAAAGGATATTGTAATAGATTGAAGTATAAAGCCCAAATGGAATCCGGTTCTACAAATCCATTCCAGTCTCATCTTTATTTATCTTCCCTAGTCCAACAGCCTCATGACAGCAGACTACATGACCCTTGAGCATCCTTCACTTGAATGTTGTTTAATACACTAAAATAACCAACAACGGTGTTTAATTTAAGTAAACATGATAGCACTTTCCAAATAAATTGACCTCCTTTCTTTGATCAGCCAAAACAAAAAAAATTAAGATGAGCTCTGTATTGTGCCCTGAAGAGTGGAATATTCAGACTTTGTTATATAGAGAGAGCAAAGGACTTTCAGACTCACAGACTCAGAGTCCTTTGATTTGTCATCAATAATCTAATTTAGTGGTGTTATAAGGGGGCCGGCAATGATGGGGTTATAATAATTGGGTTCAGGAAAAAAATAGAGGTGAAGGCATGGGTTAAGATTTAAAAAAATAAGGAAGATTAGAAAAGATAAAAAAGCAAGCAATAATGAATTAAAATTTCAAACTCCTAACTATTGCCTCTTTCCTGGACTAAAAGCTATGAGAAGTATGAAGAATGGATTTCTGTGTTATCTTTAGGTGAAATATGTCTTACACTTAACTAAATAATCATATGTGAATTTAAAGCAAAGCAAAAAGTCAAAATATTTAGAGTATTGAAAATGTGCACTAGAGATTATATGTAAGAAGAGAAGTATATTGAATCACAGCTTGCAAAACAGGTAGGTGAGGAAGAATAAAAAAGGGAGTTATACATATATATTCTTTGATTAATCCTTTCATCTTCTTTCATCCAATCTCCCCCTCCCCATCCCCTCTGGCAGCTGTCAATCTGTTCCATGTATCCATGCTTCAGTTTCTATTTTGTTCATTAGATTCCACATATGAGTACATATGCATGACACAGAGACACAGACAACAGTGTGGTGATAGAGGGAAGGGCGGTGGGGATAGGTGGAGGTGGGAAAGGGATGAGGGAATGGTAACATCTGTAATAGCATCAACATGAAAATAAAGATAAAAGGGGAGTTAAAAGTCAGAGAGAAGAGTTTGGACGTGATGATATGTATGGAAAAGGGTCTTGGCTAGGAACAGAGGGTGTACCCAAATAAGTTAATTGAAAAGGTTTTACTAAAAGGATTCTTTACAAAGAATTAAAGAAAGCTAACTAAGGATGGTGAAACACCCAGGAACCAGAAACAGCAGGGAGTTGTTATCTTCCTAGGCTTGAGGGCATAGAATAGAGCCATAACTGGAAACTAGAAAGAGATGTAGTTGTAAGAGAGAGCCACTTTCTAGGAACTATGGCCCTTCCTTCCTTCCTTCCTTCCTTCCTTCCTTCCTTCCTTCCTTCCTTCCTTCCTTCCTTCCTTCCTTCCTCTCTCCCATCCTCCTTCTATGCCTTATTTCCTTGTCTATTTACTTAAATTGATGTAAAGATACATTTTTTCTTGGCTTGTATTTTTGTGTTATGATGTCACTTTTTAGTGTTTTTTTTTTTAATTTGTCCATATTTTCTTTGGTTTGTGCTACAAAAATTGGATTTGAAACTTTTCTACCCATTTTTAAATGAGGTATAATTGACATACAACACTATATTAGTTTCAGGTTTACAACATAATGATTTCATGCTTTATATATTGCAAAACGATCACCACAAAAAGTCTAGTTAACATTTATTATCACATATAGTTACTTTTTTTCTTGTAATGAGAACATTTAAGATCTATTCTCTTAGCAACTTTCAAATACATAATATATTATTAATAACTATAGTCACCATGTTGTACAGTATATCCCCAGGACTTGTTTTATATCTGGAAGTTCATACCTTTTGACTCTCTTCATGTAGTTCACTTATATGCCACCCCTTGCTATGGCAAATACTAATCTGTTCTCTGTATCTATGAGCTTGGAATTTTTCTTCAATTCAACATATAAGTGAAATCATATAAGTGAAATATTTGTCCTTCTCTGTTTGACTTATTTAAGTTACCATAATGCCCTCAAAGTCCATCCACATTGTCGCAACTGCTAAGATTTCATTCTTTTTATGGTTGAATAATATTCCGTTGTATATTTCCTATCCATATTTAATTGAGATATTATTCATACCTCATAAAATCCACCCATTTAATATACACAAATAAATGGTCTTAGAGTATTCACAAAGTTTTGCCACTATCACCACTATCTAATTCAAGAACATTTTTATCTCCCACCAAAACCCCATACCCATTAGCAATCACTCCCCATTTTCCTCTCCCCCCAAGTTGCTGGAAACCACTATCTATTTTCTCTCTCTGAATTTGTCTTTTAACAGAACAAAGCCTCTACCAAATTTCTGCTTAGTTGGAAGGGAGCTGATGGAATAAATACTCCAACTTCTCTTTCCTTCCCTACTATGATATCCTGCTGGTGCCTCCTATTGGCTGAAGTCATATTGAGGCCAGATGTCAATAAAGCCTGATTTGTGCAGTTCATTAATGTCAGCCTCCAGAGGCACAAAGTAGGATGAGGGGTGGAAGAGAATCTGAAGGGACAGGAAAAACAAGTGCCCCAGTGCCCTACAGATTCTTGATGAGAAGATGTTAGGAAGAGAATGGATTGCCAGACAACTAGAAAGTAAAAAGGGTGTATAACCCTGGGGCAAGGAGCTGGGACTCCATGGTGGAAGGAGGTACCCCTGGGGATAATGGGTCTAATACAACGGAACAGAATCAGGGGGTCTCATGGTCACAGTGTTTTCAATGCCCTTATGTAACAAAAGATTAATCATGGAATCCTTTCATTTTAATTTTAAGTGGATTCTGGAGACCAAAGAAAATGATTCATCATCCATTATTCATATTTCATTTTCATTTTTATCTGTATCAATGTGACTTTGTAGACATGACATTGAGAATTGTATTTATCCTTTCTTTATGGTACCCTATAATAAATAAAAAGCTTATTTTCTAATTATGTGATGGGAGCCTGTACAACTAGATTTGTCTAGTATATTTACGTAAAAACTGATTTCTTTTTTGCAGTATAAGTTGGCTTTATCATCAAGGAATTGCAAGCCATAATAAAAAGAGTTGGCCTTAAAAGGAGAAAAATGGTTATTCAAGTGTTTCAGTCTCTCTAGCTGATTATATTTCTTGGTGTCCTATCAAAAAGCAAACACAACTTGCCTGGACAATGTGTCTCAGTGGTTGAGCACTGACCTATGAAGCAGGAGGTCACAATTTGATTCCCTGTGGGGCACAGGCCAGGGTTGCAGGCTTGATCCCATTGGGGCAGGCAGGAGGCAGCCAATCAATAATTCTCTCATCAATGATGTTTCTATATATCTCTCCCTCTCCCTTCCTCTCTGAAATCAATAAAAATATATTTTTTAAAAAGCAAACATAACTCAATATTTTCCACAGAGTTGGTCTTATAGTTATATTAAATTACCTCCAAGAATTGAGTAATGAGGACAGATAATATAAATATTCAGTTTCATGGATGGATATTAAAGTTGGAGATGGCTCCATCAGTGCATATGTAATCAACAGTCCTGCCAATCAACCAGTCAACAAATATTAATTGAAAATTTACTATATACAAAGTACTGTATATTTTTCTGAAGATGAGGAAGTAATATGACATTATTTTGTTCCTCTGGGACTTATGATCTATATATTAAAATAAGAGAAATAAATATAGAGGTGGGGCTATAAGCCAGGGTATCATCTGGGGAGATCAGCTTATTGACACCCAAGAGCTTCAAAATGTGGCATTCACCTATGTATTCTATGTATTCATAGTCTAAACTCTGGTTCTTAGCTTGGCAGGTTCATAAAATTAATCCTGTCAGTGTCCCAACTATGTTACTAATCAGGGATGTGACATACTAATTCTAAATACCTAAGAGCCACCCTAACTGCTTTGGATCAGTGGATAGAGCATGATCCTGCAGACGGAAGGGTCCCAGGTTTGATTCTGGTCAAGGGCACATGCCTTAGTTGTGGGCTCAATCCCCAGTAGGGGGCGTGCAGGAGGCAGCCAATCAGTGATTCTCATTATTGGTGTTTCTGTCTCCCTCTCCCTTCCTGTCTGAAATCAATACAAATATATTAAATACCTAAGAGCCTAACATATAAGCTAGAATGAAAATATTGAAAATATAGCTATCAGGCTGCTGAGTAACCCATGTAGACTGAGCATCATATAAGTGTATTTGATACACACTGCCAGGAAATGTTTCATGTTAAACATATAATTAAATAATACAATTTTTCTAATTTTTAATTTGTTTAAAATTAAATTTATTGGGATAACATCTATATATATGAAAGCCTAAGCAACTATTATGACCAGACGACTGGATGACCAGATGACTGGCCAGTATGAGGCACACTGACGACAAGGGGGAAGACAACATAGAAGCTGCCCCACTGGTGGTCAGTGCGCTCCCACAGCCAACCTTCTGGTTGGCTAACCTCCCCCCTAGCCGGCTGGCCCCAATCAGCCTGGCCAAGGGACCCCACTTGTACATGAATTTGTGCACTGGGCCTCTAGTTGATAAATAACATTATATAAGTTTCAAGTGTTATTAATTTGCCAATCTTGGGCAATCCTCTTCTTTGAAAGAAGCTATGAGATTAGTTCTGTAATGGAGACATGCTTGGTTAAGGTTGGAGTGACGGCAGGATGATGCTAAGCTGTGCAGGTTATGAAGTATGGGGGTTCCCCATAGGGCACTCACAACTGTTGCCATTTTTCAAGTTAAAATAATTCAGTTTTTCAAAATCAGCTTCTTTTCACCCTTCTGTGAACCAAGAAGAGGCATTTTATTGGAAGGGGGAATAATATTATTTAAGTAAATAGTAAAATTTTAATCTCTGAGAACTCTCCAAAAGAAATTTTTAGCAAGAGTATGCTAATGAAGGCGATGTCAAGGCAGTTTTCACATCAGCTGCAGAACCAAACCCAGGAGATTCTAAGAAGAGTGATACATAACAATAAATCTTATTGTTATTCATTATTTTCATTTTTGGAATTTTAGCAGAGGAAGCTTTCTAATACATTCCAATGGTATTATATTTGCTTTACCCTCAAAATTAATGTTTAGCACCTGATGTTTATGAAAAGAAATGCTGCATTTCTCACGTTAGTCAATAGAGGAACAATCACTTTATGAATCATTGCTGGAAATAGAAATTTTTTCAATTACTGCCCACATATGTGGTCTGTGAATATTGAAGACTAATAAGCAGAAGAGTTCCAATCCTAAAATGAGTTTTCAGACTTCTCAGTAATTTAATCCAGAAATGCTTGGGACAAACATCCAATTGTCTGCATGGAACTTGGAAGAGCAATGATTTCATATTTTAGACTTCATGGCCTTGAAGCTTGCCTCTCTGGATGCTGAGCATTTTTATTCATTCCATAAGATAAAGAAGAGAGAAGCAAACTGGTTTCAAAAAATGAAAGTGAATAAATGCAGGATGATATCAGCTCTTTAGGCATGCTTGCTCTGTGAACAATGTTGGCCATTGAAAATAGCTTTAAATTCATTACTACTAGCACTTGTAGCAGCCTACACAGATCAACATACGGGAACTATGTTTAATTTTCATTCTTTCTTTTTAAATTCCTGTCCTCCTGGTAACTTATTTAATCCAACAGAGTGGGCTCTATAGTGTGCCTTTCATTTCCAACGCAACTGTTGCAAAGAGGCAATGGACATATGAATCAGTGGGTGGCCAATGAAAGTTGAAAGCCATTTGTTGACTCTGCAGTGGTTGCTTAGAGATCTCAGATTTAAGAGATACTCTACCTGATCCATGAGATATTATATGTAGTAAATAATGGCAATCACTAATTATTAATTTCACAAGCTACATGTTTTAACAAATATCATAATCATCACACATCCTCATGTTAGAGGGTGTCATTAACCAGAAATCTAAATGTGGGCCCTACAGTGAGAAGTCTGTTTTGGACAGGAGAATTTCTCCTAAAATTCAAAAGGTGCATTTTATCAAGATGAAATTAACTCTATTGTTCTCTGTGAGAAAGCATCCTCAAGCAAACAAAGATTTGGTAAAACAATTTCTTGCCCTCTCTGATTTGCCTCAAACTCTACTTCTTGGTTCGTGTTCATGGTACATAAATAAGCCCTTTCTTAATCTCTATCATTTCAAGTGGGGAAATAATGCCCATATTTTAGGATTACCATCTCCCTGCAGGAAGACCCATAAGACTTCACAAGGAGACCTGATAAAGGATGTTGATATATTAGAAATTTTTCAACACTTTCCCTGAAAAAATTGACTTTGGGAATCTTAATAATGGGCTTTCCATCTGTCACTTGTGTGTATGTGGAATCCAATATAGTAGAAACCAAAATGTCATCAAGAAAGTGGCACTTACTGCAAAGGAATAAAAAGCATAGATATTAAAAATAGTTATGGGCATATAGTAGATTTTAAGTGACTTAAAAAACAGCATCAATCATATATAGGATGAGAAATAAGTTTATTCACTTGAATAATAACTATAAAAAGTATGACTGTCAGTTAATAAACTTGTTGACTTGGGAAAATTGATCAATTTATATGAACTTGAGATTCCTCATTGGAAAAATATGGCAATTAATCATTCTTCTGCCTACCACATGGTGTGGGTATTTTGAAAATTGTAAAGCATTATGTATACATTAGAGGTTATCAGTGTCAATAATTAATACTGATCTTTTTAAAAAATATTTTTATTTTTTTCAGAGAGGAAGGGAGAGGGAATTTGAAACATCATATCAAGCCTACAACCTGAGCATGTGCCCTGACTAGGAATCAAACCATGACCTCCTGTTTCATAGGTCGATGCTCAGCCACTGAGCCATCCATGCCAGTCGGGCAATACTGATTTCAAATGATACTTTTGAACATATAAAATGCCTTTATTTTTTTCTTTTATTTAGAATTTTTTAGTCATATAAACTAAATATTGTATATTGATCCTCATGACACTACTAGTGGCTCAGTGCACAAATTCATGCACATTGAAAGGAAATTAATTAGAACAAATATTTTAATATCGCTATTCGCCCTTTCTCTATAATAAAAGTGTCAACCAAATTCAGGATTGATAATGACAGATTAAAACACATGAGTGCAATTGGCACCAGCGAGAGTTTTGTATGTAGGAGCTTAATTAGATCTGCTTTCTGAATTAAACTTTTCCCAACCCAGTGAAGCACCCCAACTTGTTTTTCAGGTAATTGTCAGCAACACAGCAGTAAATATCAACATAAAGCAGATTATTATTGTAGATCATGCAGGGAGAAAAAGGTTAAAATATTTAACTGCAGCAGTGTTTGACTACATTCTGTGTAGTGAGAAAAAACCTGAAGTTATTTTCAAGGTTCACCATTTCTTACTTTTTTTCTGTCAGGTCAATTTCCAAGCTTTCTGTTTCTGGCTAATGAAAATGGGGTGGGGGGTCCCTCAGCCCAGCCTGTGCCCTCTCACAGTCTGGGACCCCTTGGGGGATGTCCACCTGCTGGTGTGCCTGGCCAGCCTGGGTGAGGGGCTGATGGCTATTTGCAGGCTGGCCAAGCCCCCCAGTGGAACCCTCACCCCATGGGGGAGTGACCAGCCTGGGTAAGGGGCTGAGGGCCGTTTTCAGGCTGCCCACAGCTCCCATTGACCCAACGTCCCAGCAAGGCTGGCTGGAATCAGGTTTATGGGGTTTATTTATCTTCTATTATTGAAACTTTGTTGCCATGAGCAGAGGCCCAGCTGGCCTAAGCAGGCAGTTTTCTCTGTTGCTGGCCTCCTGTTTGCTTCAGCTCTGTGGCTTCTATAATTGAAACATTGTTGCCTTGAACAGAGGCCCAGCTGACCTAGGCAGGCAGTTGCAATGGAAGCCTCCTGTTTGCTCCAGCTCCTTGGCTGCCGGCCTCCATCTTGGCTGGGTTAATTTGAATTCAGACGCTCTGATTGGCTGGGGGCATGGCTTGGCTGGTGGGTGTGGCTTAGGTGTCTTGGAGTGATAGTTAATTTCCATATTACACTTTTATTAGAGTAAATTCCAGGACTTCTGTGAGAATAAAATGAGGTGAGGCATGGGAAAACACTTCACAGACAATTGTTTAAAGTGTAAAATGTTTCCACCTAGCTATAAAGCAAGTTGTGTTCCTGGGCTGAAGAAACTCCAAGGAGGCTAGTTGCTAGGGAGAGGAAGCCAGGTATTGCTACGTGATGTCATTACCCAGTGCCCCCAGCCACCATTGCTAGGCTGGGCTGGGCTTTGGGCTGCATTTTGCACCATGGGATCTTGGCAGTGTTGGCTGTGATTTGGTGCGGTGTCACTCTGAGGTGATGGCAGGGCCTGTGTCCCACTTGGGGGAAGCTGAGTGTTTGTGTGTGCCAGGTCCATGGTGCCGTTTCTCTGTAAATGGCCAGTGTATGTCACAGCAGCTCCTGCATGGAACATCTGCCACCTGGTGGTCAGTGTGAGTTATAGCAACCAGTTGGACAGTTGGACACTTCACATATTAGCCTTTTATATATATAGATAGGATGGATCAGAATCTTCTCATTAATCTGACAAGAGTAAAACAGGGCTGCCACATGCCTCCAACAGTTGTAATTTGGTAAATTAGAAGCATAGGTGGATTTTAATTCAGGATTCTATTGCATTGCAAATATGACCTTTCCAAGCTCTGTGACTTACTATATTTGCAAGTGTAATTATCCAAGGACAAAATCAAAACATGAATTTCAGTAGTCAATAGATGTTAAGAACTGAGATTAAGAACTTAAATCACATCCTCAGCTATGATTTAATATGGCTTTTAAGAGTATTCCATATAAAAATATTTTATGTAACAATATTACCATCACCTTACCATCTGTATTTTACATATTACAAAAATAAAACTTAGTGGGATTAAAAGACTTGTGCAAGATCACATAATTGATTGGTGTTAGAGGTGGAATCTGAATCAAGCACATCAGATTCATAATCTCCTACTTGTATTTTCATCTCATGCTATAGATATCTGAGCCACTGAGCTTGGTTTCCTCTCAAATAATCATAGTTCTTAAATTTTTCATTTCCTCATAAGTAATTTTTTGACAGAACTACATATATTTAAGTATATTGTTTTGTTTAAGTAGTACTTCTGGATGCATTTTAAATATTGTATCTTAATCAGCATTGATACCATTCTGATTATTGTCATTATCATTGAATGTATGGATAGAATAGTGAACCAAAACAAATGTTTTCCCTGTCCATTACAAAGCTCATTTTCTAAGCAATTAATCATACACATGTATATATGCAATGATGACCAGCCCTTAGAATCAAAGTTGCTGAGTACTAAGAGTGCATATAATAGGCAAAGTTAGTAGAGTCATGCAGGTGATAGAAAGCCTTCTTGAGGAAATAACACTTGAGCAGAGATTTGAAAAAGAAGCTAAAGTGAACAAGACAAAATGGGAGGCATGAGCACGCCATGGGATTAAGCAACATGGCAAGCATGAAGGACTATGGCTAGAGGGGAAGAAATGAGATGAGCAGGGGATGAGATGAAGGATAATGTGAGCATAGGCCAGACCTTGTAGAGCTTTTAAGTCATGTTACATTTTCTTGTTCTACCCAAAGATCAGTGGAGAGTCATACTGTTAATCAAGAGGTGTGACATAATCAGATTTTGATTTTTGAACAGTCATTCTGGCTGCAGTGTAGAGAATGATGCAAAGGACGATGTGTTGTTGGCCCAGGTAGATCAGTAACGTAGCTATTACTGCAATAGAAGCAAAAATAAATAAATAAATAAATAAATAAATAAATAAATAAATAAATAAATAAATAAATAAATGTAGGTCAACTGGAGTCATAGTGGTTGAGGTGGAGAGAATGGACAGATCTTGGAAATATTTGAGAGACAAAACCAATAGGGCTTGGTGAATAACTGAATATGGTGGATGATGTAAAGGGAGTCTTAGAGATGATGCCTTGGTTTTTGGTTGGCGACAATGAATCAGGCACAGTAGAATAGAAACATCATTTGGAGGAAGTATCAAAGGTTTGATTTTGAATTGTGGAGTTTGAGGAGCCTTTGAGACATTCAACAGGAATTGTATAGGAAGCAGCTGGATATACAGGTCTGGATAGAAATACATATTTGTATCTCATCTATATAAAAGGATATTGGAAGTTATGGATTGGCATAATATTGTATACTAGTAGTGAGTGTAGTATAAGAAGAGAGGGCCAAGAATATAGCCTTTAGGAAATTCAACTTTCATAAGCCAGGTAGAAGAGGATATGTCTGCCAAAGATATAGAACAAGAGGCAAGCCATGAGTTCACTGTGTCACGGAGTCAAGGGAGCAAAGTACTTTGAGAGCAGAGTGCTGGTTGATAGAGACAGAGAAGAGGGGGAGTAGGGAGCTATTAATCAAAAGGTATAAAATTTCAGTGGTGCAAAATGGCTCTAGAGACCCATTGCATGATATTTTGCCCATAGTTAACAATATTATACACTAAAAAAATCTGTTGAAAAAGTAGACATCATGCTAAGTGTTCTTACCATAATAAAACTTTTTTTAAAAAAAGACTGAGGTGATCAGTGTCATGAAACTGTCAAGTAAGATGACAACAAAAATATCCTTTAGTTTTACTTACATGGAATTCAGGGGCAGACTTAGTGAGAGCTATTTCTGTGGATTGACGGAGCTGGAATCCAAAAGGAGGAGAGCTGAGAAGTAAAATGAGGAGGCTAGACTATATCCTCTCTAAAGTTCATTCCAACTCTAAAATAGCTATTTTCATGCTGTTAGCCAGAGTGTCCTTTTGTCACAGGATTCCCTACCCACCCTATTCCTGGTTAATAACAAGATTGCCATTGAAAGAAATTATTTGCAAAGACTATATTACTTGGAGCAGCAATACAACCTCAAATCAATTTGGGACAAATCATCTTATTCTACTTTTAAACACACACACACACATACACACACACACACACACACACACACACACACACATATACACAGTAGCTAGATTATGACTGGCCAGATTATTATGACCACCCCATCAGTACTTCATTGGGCCACCTTTTGCCTTCAATACTGCAGCAATTCTTCTGGCATTGACTCCACGAGATGTTGAAAGGTGATGCGAGGAATCTGACACCATGCCTGATGAATAGCACTGTCCAGTTCTATGAGATTTGATGGTTGTGGAACCAGCTGCCTGATAGCTCTTTTAACTTTGTCCCACAAATGCTCAATTGGATTGAGATCTGGTGATTGTGGGGGCCACCTAAGCAAGGTAAAGTCTCCCTCATGTTCTTGAAAGCACTCCTGCACAATACGAGCACCGTGACATGGCTCATTGTCTTGCTGGAAGAAGCCATCTCCATTGGAATACACCATCAACATGATAGGATGAACTTGACCAGCAATGATACTTAAGTATGTTGTGCTATTCAGACATTTATAATGATGTGGCCCTCTAGCAACTTCAGTGCAAAATTATAGCTAATTTGCCTACAAATGTCAGGTGGTCATAATAATCTAGCTTCTCTCTCTCTCTCTCTCTCTCTCTCTCTATATATATATATATATATATATATATATATATATATATATATATATGAAGAATCTTGAGCATAACTCTTTTGGAAAGAAGCTTGAGCATAAAAATCTTGTCTGGTTTTTTCATAGCAGCAACTGGAATTGATTTTATTTTGGGGGTTAGGACTGCAGGGATAAAATCAGGTCTAGAGTTTCCATGTGGGTGAATTTGGAAGTGAACAGATTCGAAGATACAGTCCAGAGATGTCTCACACTACACTACACTATCTTCCTTTTAAATCGGACCACTTTTTCTGGGCTTTGAGAGTTAAGAGACCACATCTCAAAGAATTGATTTTGTATGTAAGCAGAATGCTTAGGCACTGCTGCTTTTCATTAAGGAGAAGTTCCTATATTTTCACTGGCTTAGTGGGAAAGAAATCCAATAAAAGGGTGTACAGACTGTTGCTACTCAAAGTGTGATCAGTGGCCAGCTGCATGAACCTCAGCTAGGAACTTGTTAGAAATGCAGCATCTCAAACCACCACCTCAAACCTACTAGATCAGAAACTGCATTTCAACAAGATTCTCGGTGATTTATATTAACATGAAAAGGTGAAAAGAAATCACAATTTCTTCTCGTAATTTTTTCTACTTTTTAAAAATATGAAATTCTTTGTTATTCTCCTATGAAATTCAAACTGATCTTGGGGAAATTCATCATTTATGGACTAAAAATTAATCATATTCTTTTTTAAAATTAAGACCTGCAGTGGAGTGCCAAGGTGACTAACAAGGTAATTTTACAGACAAATGTAGCTTATTCACCTAGCTTGTGGTTAAACATGCATTTTTCAGTTCCCCTTACCAGAAGCTGCTAATTACTTGCACTGAACTATTTACCTTTCCTCTTTTATTATTAATAATATTTATAATTTTTATCTGAAATGGCAAGATTACCTGTCATGCTATTTTCTGTCTCTTTAGCCAATTTACAAGAACTTCACTGTATTACATGACCCTCCCCAGTGATTAACATCTGGAATGGGCAGATGAAACCACCCAGTCTCACCCTTCCTCGCTCCATTTCTTATGCGGAGCCCTACTCTAGCCTTAACCAGGGCAGGAAAAGATTGCTACTGCCCCCTTCTGGCCCATTGTATTTTTTCTTCTACAAATCTGAAACTTCAAGAGGATGCCCAAGGATTTTGAGCCACTGAAGAAAACTCAGCGGAAGGGGTTTTCCCTAGTAGAGAAGTAAAGAGATACTTTGGGAACAGGCGGCTAAAATCAAACAAAAACACTCACTGGGTGAGGAAGGTATAAAGGGCTTCTAAATTAACGTATCAATCCCCACGAATCTTTCCCCGCACACAGGCTTCTCTATGCCACGGAAATATCCCTTGCTCTTCAGCACAGGACTCCCCTTCGCTTCCAGGTTCTACTCATAAAGAGTGGACAACCCACTCCCCTATTATAATTTCAGTACTCCAGATCCTGTTTTGTGCTTCCCCCAGTTTCGTTTTCCCATGCCTAGACCTCATTCCCTTCTCTTTTCTGCTTCAAACTCCTGTCCCGCCCACCCACCGACAGACTCGCATTTACAGGAGCTCAGACCCTCCTCTCCTTCACTCACTCCGTCTACCCTGACCTCTGCTCTTCCTTGGTTGTCATCGCACCCCCTTCACACCCCTCAGCTGAGCGGGCAGTCACTCTTCGCCTTTGAATGACAGACATGTCCCCTCTTGAATGCCTCTCCCCGACCCCCGCCCCAAGCGACTGAAAAAGGAAACATGCGCACTTCAGAGCTAGAAGCTGTCCTAGTGCTGAAATTTATAGGCTGGGTAAGATCACGTCTCCGTCTCTTTCTGTAACCCTCATTCCAGCACAGGATCTCAGCATTTTTGCTCTCTTCTCCCTACCCACTCCAGCTCGCAGAGTCCTTTCGTCTCCCTCATTTACAACTTATTTTAAAAAGAGAACATTTTCTAGAGAAAGGGGATTTGCTAAACAGAAAGGACTTAAAAGCCACAGCAACAAGACTTCCAGCATGGCATTGTCACCAGCCCCCTTTGCATGGTGATGCGATTAAGGTAGCAGCATTTTTATTATTTAGGAAAAGCAGTTGGGGGGGGGG
>PVJC01028368.1:0-22661 GCA_004026665.1 Murina feae
GGTGAAAAAAAAAAAGAAGGGAAGGAGGGAAGGAAGAACTTTATAAAGGAGTCAGTAGACAGCAGAGTTAAAGAAGGAAAGAGGATGTATGAGTGAACTGTAGGAGCTATAATGAAAATCAAGTATAGTGTGTACTGGGGACAGATTTTAAAAGTAGGAGTCAGAAATAAAAAAAAATAAATGATAGTGAATAATTAGGCAGGTAGGTAGATAGATATTAAAACAGTGGAAGTAAGAAGAGAAGAATGTATGGGAAAGAGGATAAGAGAGAAAGAGGGAAGGAAGAATAGTTTTAAAGGGGAGCTGGTAGAGCTTAAAAGGGGAATGGGAAGAAGGAAGAAAAAAGGAAGGGAACAAAACAGGTCCTGGAGGAGGAGGTAAAGAGAGAAATTAAGGTGGGAAGGAAGGGAATGGGGAGTGAGGGGTGGGGTAAAGAGAAAGGAAAGAAGGAATGTGGGGAGGGAGGGAGTGTAGGAGAAAGATGGGAAGAAGGATGATGAAAGAGAAGTAGGAAATGAGGAGGAAAGAAAAGTTTATAAATGATGAGTCAGTAGGAAAAGTGTTACATAAAGGAGAAAAATTGTGTGAGAGGGAGAAGCCAATAAGGAAGTCAAATACAATTGTGTGTGAAGGAGATAAGATTAAAAAAGAAAGTTAATAGGGGTGGCCAGGCTGGCAGAAGAGGGCAGTTAGGGGATCAGGCAGGCAGGCAGGCAGAGTGGTTAGGGAAGGCAGGCAGGTGAGCAGTTAGGAACCAGAAGTCCTGGATTGCAAAAGGGATGTCCAACTGGCAGGGATCAGGTCTAAATTGGCAGCTGGACATCCCCTGAGGACTCTCAGATTGGAGAGGGTGCAGGTTGGGCTAAGGGACGCCCCCCCCCCCCTGCACCATGCACGAATTTCATGCACTAGGCCTCTAGTAATTAGTCATAATTCTGATCACCAATCATCATCATCCTAGAGAGCAAACACCATTTGAAACCTTTGAGAAATACAAGTTTTCATATAATAAAGATAAAGGTACTTTCAATGAGTATTTACTTCTGCTTTTACCTACCTTCAAATCTACAAATAAATAAAAAAAAAATTAAATTTATCAGGCATTTCTGTTTGGAATAACAAAACCTAAGCCTCTGTAAGTTTTAGTATGGGGGCCCCAGTTTTCACTGTGTAATTTAAGTAGATTCTGAGTTGTAGTTTTCTTAATTAAAAAAACACACAGTCTGGATAGCCCTTTAAGGATGAAAGGAGTTATGTTAGGGTGTGCATCTTGAAATTGGCACCAGGGCAGTGGACTTTTTAAGTTCTAATGCTCTCCTACCTTCTCCCTTCTTGCTTCTCTTACAGGTTGCAAAGTTTCCTTTAAGTCGAACAATCTATACTTCAGTTTCAGTGCTTGTCTTGAAGTATCTATGGTAGAGGAGACATCTTGAGAATCTCTCTTTACAAAGCACTGATATTTCTGTAACTGTTCTAGTCCAGGCTTAGAACCACCAAGTGTGTCTCAAGAGACCCTCACCTTTGCATGAATCCAACTCAATCAATCTAATTCTCTCCCAACTGGATTCATTTGATACTTTCTGACATTCACATGGCAGTGTCTTTTCCTCCTATGATCTTGGATAGAACTGAAAGCTGGTTTGCCGCAATTATATAGCATATCCAAACTTCTCTTATTGAATTTTCCTTGGCATTCTCATTTTGATTAATTTGAAAGGGATGTCTCAAACTTACTTTTGGCTCTTGTTTCTAAAGGTACTAATTTTTTCCATGGACAACTCTGCTTGCTTTCATCAAAAGAAGTCATTTGTAAATGAAAGAAAGATGCCAAGCTTTCATCTTAGTACAATGGGCCCCAAGGCAGTTAGTTACTAGCAGAGTGTCTCAATGAACTGTATTGTCCTCATGTTTCAAAGAAGCTCATTGGGTGGAAGACACTTTTCTTGAGTGGAAGGATGAAATTCTCTGAGATTCCCCAGGCCAACTTGCCTCTGGCATCACTATAGAGAGACAGAGCTTCTAATCACAGAAGACCAATTGATACTCCACCACGCTTTCAGACACAAAAATGGACAAACCTGGAAAAAGCACATACTTTCTTTCCAGTTACATGTAATGAAAACGATCTGGACACAGTGCATTTTTAAATCATCCAATCGGGAAGGGAATTGGTTCCGTTAATTTTTCTCATAACCTCAACTCACATTGGCCATCAAGCAGTCATTCATTATACCAAACACAGCACACAGAAGGCACAGGAAGTCTGCTTGCCCTCCCCTTCCTCACTCTCTACATAGCCTACAGGAATAGCACCACTCACAGTAGGCTGTTCTGGGAAAGAGTTTGGACCACTAGGTGGCACTGTAATCATTTGGCCTTCTGATGGTGATTTATTTCATCTTTTTATTAAATACTAGAGGCCTGGTGCTCAAAAATTTATGCACTCGGGGAGGGGGGAGGGGAGGGGGACCCTCAGCCCGGCCTGTGCCCTCTTGAAGCCTGGGACCCCTCAGGGAATGTCCACGTGCTGGCTTAGTCCCACTCCCCAGGGGATCAGGCCTAAGCTGGCAGTCAGACATCCCTCTGGCAGCCCGGGACTCCCTCAGGGGATGGCCACTTGCCAGCAGGAAGCAGACCTAAGCTGCAGTCAGACATCCTTAGTGCTACTGAGGAGGTGGGAGAGGCTCCCACCACCACCGCTGTACTGGCAGCTGTCAACCTGACTTGTGGCTGAGCAGAGCTCCCCCTGTGGGAGCACACTGACCACCAGGGGCAGCTCCTGCATTGAGCGTCTGCCCCCTGGTGGTCAGTGTGTGTCATAGTGACCAGTCATTCCCAGTGGTTCTGTTGTTAGGGTCAATCTGCATATTACCCTTTTATTATAAAGGGTAAAGGCTTGATGCATGGGTGGGGGCCGGCTGGTTTGTCCTGAAGGGTGTCCAGATTAGGGTGGGGTTCCTACTGGGGTGCCTGGCCAGTCTGGGTGAGTGGCTGATGGCTGTTTGCAGGCAGCCAAGGCCCCCAGCTACCCAAGCTCCCAGAGAGGCTGGCTAGAAGCAGATATCTGGGGTTTATTTATCTTCTATAATTGAAACTTTGTTTCCTTGAGCAGAGGCCACAGCTGGCCAGGGCAGGTGGGAAGCTTGGCTTCCTCCATCACCAGGGCAACCAAACTTCCTGCTTGCTCCATCCCCATGGCTGCCAGTCACCATCTTGGTTGGGTTAATTTGCATATAGTTGCTCTGATTGGTTGGTGGGCATGGCTTGGGGTGTAGCAGAGTGACACCAATTTGCATGTTTCTCTTTTATTAGTGCAGGCTAGAGTCCTGGTACATGAATTCATGTACATTGAAAGGAAATTAGTTAAAAGAAATATTTTACAATCGCTGTTCACCCTTTCTCTGTAGTAGAAGTGTCAACCAAATTCATGATAGACAATGACTGATGGAAACACACAGGTGAGATTGATGCCAGTGAGAGCTTTATACATATCACACATGTGTGAGTCAACTTAGCCTTTTACAGATATAGAATAAACTTTCTTAATTAGACCTGCTTTCTGATATAGTTAAACTTTTTCCATCCCAATGAAGCACCTCAACTTCTTTTTCAGGTAATTGTCAGCAACACAGCAGTAAATATCAATGTGAAGCTGATTATTATTATAGATTAATCAGGGAGAAGAAAGATTGAAATATTTAACTGCAGCAGTGTTTGACTATATTCTACCCAGTGAGAAAACCTGAAGTCATTTTCAAGGTCCACCATTTCTTTTTCTTTTCAGCCAGGTCAAGTTTCTAAACTTTCTAAATCTCCATTTTCCAGCTAATGAAAAGAAAATAGGATTCCATTGAGTCTCCTATGTATCGACTCCAGGACTTCTGTGAGGATCAGATGAGATGAGGCACGGGAAAACACTTCACAGACATTTGGTTAAAGTGTAAAATGTTTGCAACTGGCTATAAAGCAAGTCATGTTCCTGAGCTGAAGAAACTGCAAGAAGGCTAGTTGTCACTAGGGAGAGGAAGCCAAGTGTTGCTACATGACATCATTACCTGGCACCCACAGCCGCCATTTCCTGGCTGGGCTGGACTGTGGGCCGCATTTTGTGCCATGGTGTCTTGGCAATATCAGCTGCAATTGTGGGCTGTTGCTCCAAGATCGTAGTGAGAAGTTGAGTGTTGTCTTGTGGGTGCCAGGTCCACAGTGTGCATCATGGCAGCTCCTATGTTGTCTGCCCTCTAGTGGTCAGTGTGCATCATAATGACTGGTCAGACACTTAGCATATTAGCCTTTTATACATATACTAGGGGCCTGGTGCACAAAAAATTGTGCACTCAGGGGGGTCTCTCAGCCTGGCCTGTGCCCTCGCGCAGTCTGGGACCCCTCGGGGGATGTCCACCTGCTGGCATGCCTAGCCAGCCTGGGTGAGGGACTGGTGGCTGTTTTCAGGCTGGCCAAGCCCCCCAGTGGGGACTCTCACCCCAGTGGGGACCCTCACCCCATGGGGGTGTGGCCAGCCTGGATAAGGGGCTGAGGGCCGTTTTCAGGCTTCCCACAGCCCCTTCAGTGATGGGGGTCCTGCTGGGGTACCTGGCCAGCCTGAGTGAGGAGCTGATGGCTGTTTTCAGGCTGGCTACATCCCCTTCAAGGAGGGGATCCTTTCTGGGTTACCTGGCCAGCCTGGGTGAGGGGCTGATGGCTGTTTACAGCAAGACTGACTGGAATTTATTTAACTTCTAACGTTGAAACTTTGTTGCTTTAACTGGAGCCCAGGTCGGATTGTCCCTGACAACCCAGGCTCCCAGCACTTCCTTGAGCCCAAGGCTGGAAGCAGGTCTCTGGGGTTTATTTATCTTCTATAGTTGAAACTTTGTTGCCTTGAGCTGGCCTAGGCAGACAGAAACCTTAGCTTTCTTAATCACCAAGGCAAGCCTCCTGCTTGTTCCTGCTCCGTGGTTGCTGGCCACCATCTTGGCTCGGTTAATTTGCATACAGTCCCTTTGATTGGCTGGTGGGCATGGCTTGGCTGGTGGGTGTGGCTTGGGTGTAATGGAGTGAGGGTCAATTTGCATGTTACTCTTTTATTAGATTAGATATAGATATTATATTGATAACAGTCTATTTTAAGCTTATAATAACAACTTAAAATATATACAAAACTCTAGATTTGTACATTCTCCCCCTCCAATTTATGGTTTTGATATCACAATTTACATCTTTTTACATTCTGTGAGAAGTTATTATATTTATAGTTATTTTAAACATGTTTTTTCTTTTAACTTTTGTACTAGAGTAACCTCCCAACGTTACAACCTTAAAGTATTCTGAATTTAACTGTATATTTACCTTTGTCAGTGAGTTTTATACATTCATATCTTTTCCTGTTACTAATTAGTGTCTTTTTATTTCTGCTTGAAGAACTCCCTTTATATTTTTTTCTTTTAAAAGGCCAATCAGCTTTTGCTTGTCTGGAAAACTCTCTGTCCTACAATTCTGAAGGACCGACAACTTTGCTGGATAGAGTAGTCTTGGTTGGCAGTTTTTTGTTTCAGCACTCTGAACATATCCTGCTACTCCCTTTTGGCCTGCAAAGTTTCTCCTGAAAAAAAAAAAAAAATCTGTTCATAGTTTTATTGGGGTTACCTTGTACATAACAAGTTCCTTTTTCCTTGATGCTTTTAAGATACTCTTGTTATCTTTAATTTTTGGCAATTTAATTATAATGTGTCTTAGTGTGGGTCTTCCAGGATTCACCTTGTTTGGAATTCCTTAGATTTCTGGATCTGGATGTCTATTTCTTTCCCCTGGTTAGAAAAGATATCAGACATTATTTCTTTCAATAAGTTTTCTGCCCCCTTTTCTCTATTTTCTGCTTCTGAGATCTCTACAATGCATAATCATCTCAACTTATTTGTGTTTTTGCTTTCTGTAGTTTCAGTTACCATAGAACTACAGTCTAAAAATACTAAATGAAATATTCCAGTAATAAACAATTAATAAGTTTTAAATTGTGTGCCATTCTGAATAATGTGATGAAATCTTGTATCATCCCACTCCATCCTGCCTGGATATAAATTATCCCTTTGTCCAGTATATTCATCTGTATACACTATCCACCTGTTAGTCACTTAGTAGCCATTTTGGTTATCAGATTGACTGTCCTGATGTCAGTGTTTGTGTTTGAGTAACCCTTACTTAAAAATGGCTCCAATGTGTAGTGATGCTGGTAATTTGTATATGCCAAAGAGAAGCTGTAAAGTATTTAAGTAGAAAGGTGAAAGTTCTCAATTTAACAAGGAAAGAAAAAGTAATCGTATACTGAGGTTGGTAAAATCTATGATAAGAACAAATCTCACCTGGCTGGCATGGCTCAGTGATTGAGCATTGACCTATAAACCAGGAGGTCATGGTTCGATTACTGGTCAGGGCACCTGCTGGAGTTTTGGGCCTGATCCCCAGTGGGAGGCTTGCAGGAGGCAGCCAATCAATGATTCTCTTTTATCATTGATGTTTCTAACTGTCTCTCCCTTTCTTTTCCTCTATGAAATCAATAAAAATATATTTTTTAAAAAGAAAAGAACAAATGTTCTCTCTGTGAAATTGTGAAAATGGAAAAATAAATTTGTGGTAGTTTTTTGCTGTTGCACCCCAAACTGTAAAAGTTATGACCACAGTATGTAATAAGTGTTTATTAATATGGAAAAGGTATTAAATTTGTGGGTGGAAAACATGAACAGAAAACATTTTCCAATTGACATCAATGTATTGCACCAGAAAGCATCAAGCCTACATAAAAACTTCAGCAAGGGATCCCCTGAAATGAGTAACTACATTTACATAACTTTTATTACAATATATTATCTGTTATATTTTATTATTAGTTATTATTCTTAATTTATCACTGTACATAATGTATAAATTAAACTTTATTATAAGTATGTACATATGGAAAAAATAAAATATATAGGGTTTGATACTATCTGTAGTTTCAGGTACTCACTGGGAGTCTTGGAATGTATCTTCTGTGAATAAATAGGGGACTATGTATATTGGTGTGCCATAAGTTTCTTAAACTTCCTTCATTTTTTTTCATTATTTTTCTTTTGCCCCTCTGATTGAATGGATTTCACTACCCTGTCTTTGAGTTTGTTGATCCTTTCTTCTGTGTGGTCTAGTCTGCTGTTCAACCCCTCTATTGAATTTTCAAATTCAGTTATTATATTCTTCAGATCTATGATTTCTGTTTGGTATATTTTAGTATTTTCTATTATTTTGTTTAAGTTCTCACTTTCCTCATGCATTGTTCTTCTGACCTCAGTGAGTATCTTTATGGCCATGATTTTGAACTCTATATCAGATAAATCATTTATCCCTGTTTCATGTAGGTCTCTTTCTAGAGTTTTATTTTGTTGATTGTTTTGGAACGTATGTCTTTATTCCTTTCTTTAAAATATATTTTCATTGATTTTTAGAGAGAGAGGAAGGGAGAGGTATAGAGAGATAGTAACATAATAAAAGAGAATCAGTGATCTGTTGCCTCCTGCACACCCTATACTGGTGATGGAGTCCACAACCCAGACATGTGCCCTGATCAGGAATCAAACTGGTGAACTCTTGGTTCCTGGGTTGATGCTCAATCATTGAGCCTCACCAGCTGGGCCATTATTTATTAAATAGGGGCCCAGTGCACAAAAATTTGTGCACTCAGGGTGGGGGGAGTCCCTCAGCCAGGCCTGTGTCCTCTTGCAGTCTGAGACCCCTCGGGGGATGTCCACCTGCTGGCATGCCTAGCCAGTCTGGGTGAAGGGCTGGTGGCTGTTTTCAGGCTGGCCAAGCCCCCCAGTGGGGACCCTCACCCCATGGGGGTGTGGCCAGCCTGGGTGAGGGAGTGAGGGCCGTTTTCAGGCTGCCAACAGTTCCTTCAGGGTTTGGGTCTCTACTGGGGTGCCTGGGCAGCCTGGGTGAGGGGCTGAGGGCCATTTTCAGGCTGCCCCCAGCTCCCATTGACCTAAAGTCCCAGTGAGGCTAGCTGGAATCAGGTTTCTGGGATTTATTTATCTTCTATAATTGAAACCTTGTTACTTTGAATGGAGACCTAGGCAGGTAATGAAGCCTCCTGTTTGCTCTAGCTCTGTGGCTGCCTGCCTCCATCTTGGCTGGGTTAATTTGCATACAGCCACTCTAATTGGCTGGGGGCATGGCTTTGCTGGTGGGTGTGGCTTAGGTATCTCGGAGTGGTGGATAATTTGCATATTACTCTTTTATTAGAGTAGATTTTCCTTAACTCTCTGTGTGAGTTTCTTTGCATTAGATAAAACAGCCCCTTTTTTCTAATCTTGATAGGGTGATTTTGTGTACCAGATGAACTTTGTCCATCAATCTGACTCTTAGTTTTCCCTCAAACCTGGAAGGCACCTTGTTCTTGGTGCCATCCAGGAGTTGAGGCTGTATGAAACCTACCAGTGTCCCAACGGGAAGGATTTCAGTCAGCACCCAGATGCAGATTGATGAGACCCAGACCTTCAAACAGCAGCTGGGAAAGTGTGTAGTTGGGCCACTTCCAGGGAAAAACTGAAAGATAGGCATTTTTGCTCACTTTCTCTGGGCCTGGTCCAGGTATAATGCCATGCGGGGGCCCCTGAACCCATGAAGAACAGCTTCTTTGTTTGCCACTGTCCTGTAGGATTCATGAACGCAAGCCCTGCTGGCTCTCAGAGCTAGTAATTTAAGGCCCATCCCTTGGGTAACAACCACTAAAGGTGTGTACATTGCTCTTTCTAGGGAGAAACTTGTGACTTGGAGAGGATCAGAGGAGGTGTCCACAAGCTCCCCTGGTCTCCAGGGAGGATCTTGATGAAATAGTTATGGATTAGTGAGATTCCCTACGACTAGATAACAGCCTGCTCCATTGGCCACAGGTCCTAAACCCCAATGCAGAAAGGAGTCAATTCTTGAACCTCCACCAGAATGGCTAATTGGGTGTGGGAAGGGCCTTGGAATCTGGTGGCTCAGAACTAACCTGAAGTCCATTCAAACCCTGAGTAGACCTGAGGTGGTTTCAGAGTCACCAGCAACTTTAGTTAAAACTGATGGCTGTGTACATGCCAATGGACTGAGATCCTTACTAAGAGGAAAAGTCTAAATCATGAAAGTCTAAATCATAATTCTTTTAAAGTAGCGCACAGAAGAAAAAGAGATCCTTTTTTTCCCCCTTTTCTTCCTCTCCAATGTCTGATGGAAAATTTTTTTAACAATGACTGATAATTTTTATTTTTCAATTACCATTATACCAACTAACTGGGCATCAGTTTGATAAGTAAAGGAAATAAGCATATGTTAAATTTCTTTCAGAATATGCTTTAAAAATGTTAAAAGGGGAAAAAACATGTTTAAGAAACTTCTTGAGTTAAAAAATGTTTTGCGAAGAACAGGTGACAATAGTTCATAAAAACTGGTGTCCTAATTTGTTCTCCAACTTTAATTTAGGGAAGGAGTCCACATAAACCTTGCCTTTCTGGAGCTCAGCTTGTCTCAGGACACCAATTTCCAACACAAGTCCTAGATACACTGTGAACTTCTACAGATCATTTTTCACCTTCACCTCTTACTTTGGTTGTGTGAGTAATTAGACTCTGAATAACATTTCTCAGTGGGTCTTAAGCTAATTGCTCAGGAGGGCCTGGTCCAGGGCCTTTGGTAAAGATACCAGTTTACCTCAAGAATTAGGAGAAGGAACACTCTACACGAACTACCAAGCTTCACCTGCTATTCTTATTTGTTGACTTAACTAGACTACAGCAATATGTATTCCTTTCAGCCACTTTCATTATAAAAAAAGCAAATGCTATAGTCAAATATATGCATGACAAGCTGTAACTGCTAAGAGAATGGCCAAGTTGAATAAGTCATTCGCAGATGTTTTTTGAGCACCTATAATGTGCAAAGTTACCCTACCAGATTTTACCTCTTCCTCCCAAACGAACTTCTGCCTTTATAATTTCAGTTCTCTAACTACATCTACTTGCTATTTGGAGGGTGGGGGGCTATAATACTCATTTCCCACTTTCATACAGACCTATTAGATGTAGTTTATTTTTCCCATTTAGCCTTTAATCTTGAATCGTGCGTGTGTGTGTGTGTGTGTGTGTGTGTGTGTGTGTGTGTGTGTGAAAATGCCTTGCCTCTCTCTAACTCTGTATCCTTGCAGGTAGATGCTTAGAACTTCTAACCCTTAAACTTTGGTGGAGACCAGGCACTGACTAATATGATGAGCTAAATTACAAGTTTTGAAGAAGAAAAGAGAGGATTTAAGGAAATGAATATTCACTAAATGCTTAGTAAGCACTTTCTTACATGTTCGTTGGTTGTCACAGCAAAGTGGAGCATTGCAATAAAAAGAGCATGGGACTTTGGGACGGGCAGACTGGAGTTGGCCTCCTGGTTAAGCTACCTCCTTACCTACTGACAAGTTGCTTATGGACAGAAGATTCCTCAACTGAGAAACAGGATCCCTACAACTCAATGTTTATGGCTGTATGAAGAATTGAGTACTCCAGAGGCACTCACTTTGCTCTTATTTCCTTTTTCTGATGCATAAAAAGTAGAGAATGTGTTATAGACTCAATATGTATTTTTTATAAAACATACCCACAGTAAATGCAGACTGCTGCAGGCACTGTGGAAAACAGTATGGAAAATGGAACTTCCATTCGACCCAGTGATCCCACTTCCAGGACTAAATCCTAAGAAACCAGAGACATTAATCAGAAAGGATATATGCACCCCTATGTTCATAGCAGCACAATCTACAATAGATAAGATTTAAAAACAGCCTAAGTGCCCATCAGCACATGAGTGGATTAAAAAACTGTGGTACATCTACACAATGGAATACTACGCTGAGGTTAAAAAAAAAGAAGAAGAAGAAGAAGAAGGAACTTTTACTATTTACAACAGCATGGATGGACCTGGAGAGCATTACGCTAAGTGAAATAAGCCAGTCTGAGAAAGATAAATATCACATGATCTCGTTCATATGTGGGATAGAATGATCAACATAAACTGATGAACAAAAGTAGTAGATCCAGAAACAAAGAAACACTAAACAGACTGTCCAACCTCAGAGAGAAGGGTGGGGGGGGGGTAAGAGATTGACCAAAGGACTTGTATGCATGCATATTAGCATACCCAATGGACATGGACACTGGGGTGGTGGAGGCTTGCTGGGGGGAGGAGGAATGGGGAAAAAAAGACATATGTAATACTTTAAACAATAAAAACAAAACAAAACTATCCACAGCTTTAATGAGACTAACAAACTAAATTGTATATTTCAACTGCTTTAGTAAAACCAGATTCTAATATATTTCTACTTTCATGGAAATGAATTTAAGTTAATTCCCTTCTTTCCATTTTTGCCTGAGGGTTGCAAAATGACATTTTCAAAGATGTTTATCTGGGTGCCTTGGAAGAGAGAAGTCATTTTTCCTAGAGAAAATCAGGTACAGATATTCCATTTCAACCTGTAAGATTTTGATGTTGCCATTTTTTATATAAAAGATTTATTTGACTGGGAAAATTAGTTGCAACTTTTCAAACCTCTATCTTACATTGTCTTGAAAATGGCAATAATATATCAACCAAAGTTATTTTATCTTTCTCACTCATGTGTAATTTTGAAGGTCTCCAAAAAGGTAGACATGAGGTATGAAATCAGAACTGGCATGAGGCAAATGGCCAGCACTGAGGACATTTACTTTTGGGGGGTTCACCTGTATTAACTTCTATCTATGTCTTTCTCTCCTGCTCTTCTATAGTGTAGTGCTTTTTTGTTACCCTCTATTTTTTTTAATCCTCATTTGAGGATATTTTTCCCCATCAATTTTTAGAGACAGTGGAGGGGAGGAGGGAGGAGGGAGAGAGAGAAACATCAATGTGAGAGAGACACATTGATTGGTTGCCTCTGGCATGTGCCCTGACCTGGGCTGGGGATAGGACCTGCAACCAAGGTACATGCCTTTGACTGGAAATTGAACCTGAAACTTTTCGGTCTGAGGGCTGATGCTCTAACCACTGAGAAACCAGCCAGGGCTTTTCATCCTCTATTTAAAAAATCCCTATAAACTCAGGGAGGACCTATCCTTTAGGGATGTCTCCCCAATCTTTTCCACTGACAAAATCTATTATTTTATTTCAGCTCTGTTTTATTTGGAACAGCTATGGCAAACTAATTCATCTTATTGATTCAGAAACAGTTTACTGTATTACCTCTTGGGGATGGAAGAAGGAAGGGAAGTTTGAGACCTAATATAATTGTTGTAGGTTGGACATGCTATCTCATTTTTATATGACAACAGCTATGTGAGGCATATATTTTAATTTCCTTATTTATTGGTGAGAAACCTAATTCCTTGAGAAGTAAAGTTGCCTCAAATGGCAGGGGTAGAATTTGATTCCAGGTTTTTAAGATTCCAGAGCATGTATACCATTCACCTCTGAACTCTCTGAGGGGTTTGCATTTTGCCTGGAATCCAGTTCTTGATCACAAAGGTCATAGAACCCTCAGCAGGATAGGAATCACCCTCTTCACAGAGCCCACTCCCCTGAACTAGTCAGATCCTAGTAGAAACCCTCTTTCTGTTTATCTCCCATTCTAATTCAAGAACTGCCCTCCCCCTGGCTCCCTTTTTAAAGAAGTAACCCAATGAAAGAATCCTTGGCCTGCTATTGTTTTCCTTTGACCAAGAATCTATAACCTAAGTGCAACCCAGTGGGGAGAGAGAGTGGACACTCTGGGTGTTGAGCAAGAGGATGAGGAAGAGCAAAGTCTCCTGTGGGCAGCGCAGAAGCTCCCAGACCAGGCCCTGTGGAGGTAGGCCTGCTTCGAAGTGGGTAAAGCAGAGAGCTCTGCATTGTGCCCTGGAAAATCTCCTCTCCCAGCTGTTTCTCAGGCTCCCATTGGCCAGAACTTGCTTAAGGAGGAAGAAATAAATAACTCCCTAGAGTTCAGAGAACTGAACTGATTATATGTCCATAGTGGGATAGGAAACCTAGGCTGTTTAAACAGCAGTGCTGTTTGTTTTAACTGAACTGTCCTAATTTTTTGAGGTCAGTGTTCTGTCAGGTGATTGTTGGAGAGTGTGGACCAAATGGATCTTAACCAAATCACCCACTGGAAAACAGCTCAGCATTTTCTTCTAAACAAGCTAGTGGATTACTTTTTATGAAACCATTTGGGGATTGAGAGGCCAGGTGAGACAGGCAGGAAAAAGAACAGAGGGGAATGGAGTTTTAAAGGAGCTTGTGCCATTTTTAAATCAATGTTGTAGGGTGTTTGTATTAAAATTTTGTGAAATGACTTAGTAAAACAACTCCTGGGGTAACATACTAAATATTTAAACTTTTCTTGTTGTTGTTGTTGATCTTCTTCTTCTTCTTCTTCTTCTTCTTCTTCTTCTTCTTCTTCTTCTTCTTCTTCTTCTTCTTCTTCTTTTCTTCTTCTTCTTCCTCTTCTTCTTCTTCTTCTCTTTCTTCTTTTTTCATCTTCTTCTTATTCTCTTTCTCCTTCTCTCCTTGTGGCTGAACTGATGGCAAGCAGGGGTGGGATGGAGTAAGTGAGTAAAAATAGGTTATTTAAATGCTGTTGTAAAGAAGAGTGCACTTTGTATAGACAAATGCTACCTGTTCTAAAACTCAAGGTCTGGGTGTTTATAGTTAACACTCTGGAAAGTAAATAGGCTTATGTTCTGGAATTTATTTCTACCTTTTCAACCCTCCAAAATAATTAGGGAGTGACATGCTAGACTGGAAGGATCTGTAGAAAGAAAGTGCAACTCCAGAGACAGTCACCTTTCAAAAGAAGAGCACATTCAATCTAATGTGTAGTCCTTGAGTTCCAGCTCAAGATCTTGACTTCACTTCATCCATATCAAAAAAGAAAAAAAAAATGTGTATGTATGTATAGCGGGAGGGGGGAGAGAGGGGAAGATTGATGAGGAAAAATGTTAAATTACATCAAGAGAATACAGACAGCAATCTTTGGACTATAGAAAAATTCCAGTTTGTCCAGACTGTGAAGAAACCCACTTTTCTTTAAGAAAATAAGTTGGTACATGTGAGAGGAATAGAAAGAGAGAATTTTAAAAATTAAAGAGACCTAAGAGACATGTCAACAAGTTGTAATGTATGGATCTTCTTTTTATTTTTAAGGAACCATACTTTTTTCCCTTTGTTTTATAAAAATTATTTTCATTGATTTCAGAGAGGAAGGGAGAGAGATAGAGAGATAGAAACATCAATGATGAGAGAGAATCATTGATTGGTTGTCTCCTGCACACCCCCTACTGTGAGGGGATCAAGCCATAACCTGGGCATGTGCCCTTTGCCCGAATCAAACCTGGGGCCCTTTAGTCCGCAGGCCGACGCTCTGTCCACTGAGCCAAACTGGCTAGGGCTGGATCTTCTTTTGATCCAGATGAAAATAAAATATAAAAATAAATGAGTAAATAATATTTATGAGGCAATTGGAAAATATGAATACTAACTATTGAACATACTAAGGAATTATTGTTGACCTGCCAGATGTGGTAACAGAATAGTGGTTTTGTTTTAATAAAGAGTCCTAATCTTTTATTTATTTTTATTTTTTAATATATTTTATTGATTTTTTTACAGAGAGGAAGGGAGAGAGATATAGAGTTAGAAACATCAATGAGAGAGAAACATCGATCAGCTGCCTCCTGCACACCTCCTACTGGGGATGTGCCCACAACCAAGGTACATGCCCTTGATCGGAATAGAACCTGGGACCTTTCAGTCTGCAGGCTGATGCTCTATCCACTTAGCCAAACCAGTTAGGGCAAGTCCTAATCTTTTAGAGATGGATATGAAATATTTCCAGGTGAGGTTAAAGTCTTGGATTTGTTTGAGAATAGTGGGTGTGATATTCAGGATGTAGACTGAAGTGTATGTCCAAAGAGGTTGGCTTAAGGGGATAATTACTAAGGCCGAGGGTTCATTACACTATTCTCTCTACTTTTGTATACATTTGAAATAGTACATATTAAAATATTGAAGGGAAAAGGCCATTAAATATGCTGTGACCTGTTGAATGCCAGAGCTAACCTCTCTAAAAGCCTGACAGCGTTAGGCAAGTGTGAGGTTCGAGGTTCAGGAGGAAACTGAGTCAGAGAGTCAGGCAGATTAAAGGAGGGGAATTTATTCTGTGCTCCCAGGTGAGGTCCACAGACCCCGGGGGTCAGGGCTGGTGGAGTCGCACTGAGAGGGAGTAATGGGTGTTTGTTTTTGTTTTGTTTTTTAATACAGCTGTTCAATGAGAGTGGGGGATCATGAGTTGTGGGAGTTCCTGCCACAGGGTCTACAGGTTTCCAGGAAGGAATCTGTGTCCTCTGTCTGATAGCTGACCTTGTGGGGGCATGCATCAACCCCTCGACCCCCTTCTGACCTAACAGCAAGTACATGTCCCCAAAAGACTGAGAGAGTGTACCCCTTTTAAAATAATTTTTGTTATTCACACAAACTCACTGTCTTGCACCAAAATCAAACCACAAGTGGTGTGTTTTTTTTTCCCATTCAACTTAACAGAAAATATGGTAGGAAGTAACTGAACAGAATCTGAATGCAAATGAAAGGGAATTAAACCATGATAAGGACTTTCTATAGACAAGGTTACGTGAAGAACTGAGATACACAGACAGCAGGGGGCAGCCTGCTATGTCCCAGGCCCCACAGCTGAGTCAACAATGGCCACTGTTTATGATATCCAGGCCCCGGTGATGTTTGTGTCTCTTGACTGGTGCACGTTGGTATGTCACAAGACTATTCAGGATGGTTTTACTTTCTGGTTGAAAAAATAAATTCTTTTGCAATGGATTTTATTGCAAATTTCTTGAGCAAGCTCCACATCCTTAAATAGCCTCGTAGAACAGCAAAAATGCCCTTCATGTCTTTCAAATGTATTTGAGAAATTGGTCCTGGTTCCTCCTTATAGAGGGACATTTTGTGGATGATTCAGTTACATCTTCTGGGTGGTGATTCCAAAGAGAAGGCTTTATCTCAATGTTGGACAAGTAGAATAGCAGGGCAATAAAAGCTAAGGCTCTTGGGAAGTCTCTACTCCTGGACCAATGTTGATGATTGAACCAAAATGTTTTCTGGGACAGACTGGGGAAAACAGGGGCCAGTGACAAAAGGAATCTGACAAGTGTGTCACAACCTGGAGCCACCACAGACTGACCAGAAAGCAGCCTCCCGCAGACCAGCTGAAGAAGCCTCATGGTAGTTTCTGTCTTAATTTGCAAGCACAACCCATCAAATCCCAAAAATTAAAAAAATAAAAATAAAGAAGGAGAAACAGAAACAAGCAAATGAAAAAAAAAAAAAAAAAAAAAAAAAAAAAAAAAAAAAAAAAAAAAAAAAAAAAAAAAAAAAAAAAAAAAAAAAAAAAAAAAAAAAAAAAAAAAAAAAAAAAAAAAAAAAAAAAAAAAAAAAAAAAAAAAGGAAAGGAAAGAAAAAAAAGGAAAAGAAAAGGAAAGTGGGCTGCTAACCAGCAAATGCTTGGGAAAGAAAAATAGTGTGTCCTGGACTCTGCATCTGCATCTTTTTTTTTTTTTTCCCAAACAACTTCTCCATTTCACTCCACCTACCACTCTTCCTCAGCAGAACAAGCCTAAATATACTTCTAAATGAAAAGACAAACTGCTCTTTGAGCTAACACTGGTGGGTAATTTGATAAAACCAATAGCGAATTCCAGGGTTTAATTCCAGGGCAGTTGGCTGTCCAGCCCCTCCCCTGGTGGGGAGGGGGCCAATTCTGGGTGAGGCCAGCCAGGGAGAGTGGCTGCGGGTGGTTGATGATCATCAGGGCCATTATAATATCCTATATAATAAAAAGCTAATATGCAAAATGTCCCCTTGACCCAGAGTTCATCCTGGGGAGGGGGACACCTGGCCAGCCAACCACCTGCAGCCCCTCCCCCAAGCCAGCCCCACCCCTGATAGGCCCCCTAGTTGAGGGGACAATTTGCATATTAGTCTTTTATTATATAGGATATCATAATGGCCCAAATGATCACTTTTAGATCAGTATGGATGCTGAATCTGGTTGAGACCAGTTTTGTTTGACTCAGTTATAGGAAATTGGGAAGGGGAGTAGGGGAACAGGTATTCAGAGAAGGTCACAGCTCCAATGTTCCAGCCAAAATGGAAAAAGGGAGGGGTAGAGCTTGAGGCCTTTGTTCCCAGTTCTAATCTGCCTGCCTAACTGTGACTTCAGGCTTTGCCAAACGGGTAGAGTCAGTAGAAAAGATTCTGCATGGACACTGGAGTGTGGACCCTGAGGCCAATAAAATTGTGGCATTGTTCTGAATCCAACGCAGACTAATGGGAAACCCATTAGATACTTTCATCTCAGCTGGCTTTGTTCTATTTATCTCTGGAGAGCTATACACCATGAATTTATTTGGGAAAGAGAGGCAGTGTTATAGAAGGCATATTGTTGACTACCTTGTTTTGTAATATTCTTTAATATTAATACATTTTAGAAATAAACATTTCCCAAAAAGACAATTCAAAGTCTGAATTTCTAAATAGGAAAAAAAAAGTGTTTTAGGACACACCAAGTACATTTATTAAGCATTCATTCATTCATTCATTTATCTATTAAATATTTTTATAGTACCTACTATCTATCTATCTATCTATCTATCTATCTATCTATCTATCTATCTATCTATCTATCTATCAGCCTAAGCAACCGAATGACTAAACAACTGATTGAGCAGTCACTATAGTATGCACTGACTACTAGGGGGCAGATGTTCAATGCAGGAGCTGCCCCCTGGTGATTAGTGCACTCCCACAGCCAACCTCCTGCAGTCCTTCCCCCAGGTCAGTCAACCTCTCGCTGTCCTTCCCACCAGCAGCCAGCTGGCCCTGATCAGCTTCAGTGCTGGCCAGGCTGAGGGACCCCACCTGTGCACAAATTCATGCACTGGCCTCTAGTGTTCCTAATAATGCTGCCAGGTTCTGAGGTTACCCAGAGGACACAATGGCCACTTACAAGGAGAGTCAGTGGGTTAGGATGTGCTAAGGTTTACTTCCATTAAATTAAATTAAATTAAAAACCAGTTGTTATTTAAGCACTTATATAATTACAAGCAGCCATTATCTGGGTTGTTTTTCAGAGGCCAAATTTGACTCAGTGAGTCTTTGTTTACTGAGACAAGGCAGTGGCACAGCAACATGAACCATCTCTGCAGAACAAAGCTCACCAAAGAAACTATTACACAGGAGATTTAGCTCAGGAAACAGCAAGGGAGAAATAGCTCAGGGTGCAAAGCTCTTTATCTCAGTTTCCAAAGTGCAGTGGTTTAACATTTTAAAAGGCTGCTCTGGGGAACAGTTTTCCCTGAAGTGTCGTGCATACATTTATAGTCCGAAAGTACAACAGAGCCATGAACATCTTCCACGATTTTTTCTGCCTTTACTTAGGTATTAGATTAAAATAGCATTTACCTCTCATCAAGCCTGCAGACAGGCAGGATTACATTTGAGCCTGGATCTTCCATCTTTAAATGTGAATTGTTAACCAGAAGAGGAAACTGTTGTGAAATTTGGCAATTTTTGTCCATGAAATTCCCCATGATAAAATCAGCACCTGAGGCTCGTTACGAGGTTAACTCTAAATATTAAGACTATTACCTCCATCTCTTGCATTGACAAACATTTTAGTGGTGTTTTTTTTTTCTGGTCAGATCCAGCTGCTCAAGAGGTTTTAATATTTATTTTTTTTACTTAATTCTCTCCTTAGTTTCCTGGACTTTTCATTTTGTAAAAGGAAAAAGAGAGAGAAATAGATTAAACCAGAACCTTTTAGATGCTTCTCTGTGTTATATAACAGAAAGAGTTCATCCACCCTATGCTAGCAGGGCCAAACACTAAACACCCAGAATTTCAATGAAGAAATATCTGCCTATTTTATTATGAATGGCATTGTCCAGGAGAATAATGCCATATATTATGAGAGCTCTTGTTTAAAATTCTCTCTCTCTCTCTCTCTCTCTCTTTCTCTCTCTCTCAAAGAAGTAGTTTTATAGTTGTGAGCTTGCAAAACACAGAGTTTATTCTTTCCTTATTATTTATTAACTAGAGTCCTGGTGCATGGGATTCATGCACTGGTGGGGGGCGAGACCTGCGGGAATTGGGCTGCTATGGGAGCACCATTTATCCCGGTCAGCTGAGCCACTGTGGACCCGCCCTCACACTGTGGGAGTGCACTGACCACCAGGGGGCAGCTCCTGCATTGAGCATCTGCCTCCTGGTGGTCAGTGCACGTCATAGTGACTGGTTGATCTGCCTTTCAATCACTGAGCTTTTATTATATAGGATTATGATATTACTTTCCATATGAAAAACTATAAACCTTTTTGCAGATAGATAGATAGATAGATAGATAGATAGATAGATAGATAGATAGATAGATTTCTAGAGCTAGAATTTAAAACTAAGTTTAATCGAAGTCCTAAGGACCTTCAGTTTTAATTCTTCCCTTATGACCATTTTTCAATCTTGAGGAAGAAGGGTTGATGACAGCTCTAGCTGAGAAGGGACAGAGTTTTGGGGATTAGAGGAATGAAACTGTTTTACACTTAATTGGAAATAGTCTTAGGTCCTAGGCCAAGAGTCCCCAGTTTGAATCATCATCAGGTTGCTAGTTTTAGCTGCCCTCAGGCACAATTGTAAAGGCAGCAATTAGTATCCCGGTGCCACAAAGAAGTAAAACTACTATGGGCATTCCCTAGTGTCTGGGAAGAGAAGTGAACCAGTGGGTGAATGCATCCACATATGGAAGGCTATCAACCTGGTCTGTGGCTGTAATCATGTGAATTAACAGATCAGTAATGTCAGTCTCATAAGCAGAGATACATGAACAACATTCTTATCTGATTAGGGCACATGTGCCCCTAAATGTGGAGTTGGGGAGAGGAACCCCACTTATCTTTGGTGACTTGCTCCATCCACTGTCCAAGATGTTAAACGGGTGTATAAGGCATGTCTTCTGCACTAGATACAGGTAAGTAATCCACAGTCCCAGCAATCAGATTGGTTATGCATTTTTACATAGGTGGTAGCCCACAACAGATGGCATCACTTGTAACAGGTGAAAATCGAAAGAGAAAGTTAGAGATTATAAAACAATTATCTTGGATATCAACCAGAGGGTGTTCTTCATTTTGGCCAAGTCTAGTCCAGGTTTTCAGATGTTTTCCTTCTAAAGAGTATCTTACAGTCTGAGATGGGCTTGCAGGAATACTCAGGTGGTTGAGCAGTGGTTTCTGAGGGTATTGTCTCTCCGATGGGAGGTGATACGTCTGGAGTAGGCTTAACTCCAGTGAGAGTGGTGAGAATTCAGGGCTTGACTCTTTTTAGTTTAACAGAAGAATGAGTGGTTAGTAAAATCTGATAAGGTCTCACCCACTTAAGTTCAAGTTGGTCATCAGGATGTTTATTTTTCCAGAACTTTGAAAGTACCCAATCTCTGGGTTTGAAATGGTCTAAATAGGACATCTGTGGGGTATTTCATCCTGTTGGAAACAAACTTATGAATAGCAGTTAAAATTAATCCCAAGGATTGTACACACCTTATAGTGTCCAATTCTTTAATGTTTAGGTCATCAACCTTCCTAAGGTTTTCTCTAAGACATAGAAAGGGCCTCCATATAATATTTCATAAGGACTCAATTGAATATAGCTTCTGGGACCTACTGTCATCCTCAGCAGGGCAATAGGCAATAGGCAATACCTTATTCCATTTTAGGTTAGTCTCTTGGCAGCATTTAGCAGTGGTTTTTCTTAGCATGTGATTCATCTTCTCTGTTTTTCCAACAGATTGTGGCCTCCAGGAATTTCCATTGTGTTTTTAACTGTTAAGAAACCTCCTGGGTCACCTAGCAATCAAGGCGCTCCCACTGTCACTTTGAATAGAGGAGGGCAGTCCAAACCTAGGAACTATTTCTTTTAATAAGGCTTTTATTACTTCTGAGGTCTTCTCTGACCTGCATGGGAGTGATCTGACCCATCTCACAAGAGCATGTACACAAACTAGCAGATATCGATAATTTCCAGTTGTTATGGTCATCGTAGTGAAGTTAATTTGCCAACCTTCTCCAGGGCCCAATCCTTGGCTCTGGACCATCCTGTCTTCTGGGTGAGGTCCTGTTTGAGGATTATTACTGACATAGATAATGCATTTCTCAATTATCTTTTGAACAGTTGTTTGCATATCTAACCCAGTCATGCATTTCTATATCCATGGCACTGAGGCTGGCATCCCATCCATAATGGGTGCTCTGGTGGATGGTGCTGTTTCCTCCATCAAGTGTTTTGGGATCAAAATGATCACCTGTTCATTGCTCTTCCACTCATCTTTCGGGTTAAGTAGAATAGGCCCATTCTTTTGTTCTTTCTAAGTCTTCTAAGGAATATTCAGGTGGGGCTAGCTTTAAGGCAAAGTCTTAGCTTTAAGAATTAAGGCTGCTGCCAGGGATAGTGGAATTTTAGTTTGGCACAACACTTGGCAGCTTGATCTGCTTATTATGTCCCTGGGGGATTAGCCATTGGTCTGCTGATGATTTGGGTAGTACATGATGATAGAAACTTACTTAGGAGACCTAATATCTCCTGAGAATATTTAGTTTCTTTTCTCTTGATGTAAAAAGTCCTCTTTCTTTCCGAATTGATCCGTGGGCATGTACTACCATATATGCATAGTTGAAATGGGTGTAAATGTTGACTCTTTTTCCTTTTTCCAGGTGTAGAGCTCAAGTTAGGGCCAATAATTCTGCCTTCTGAACTGAAGTACCTGTCCCTAGGTTTCCTGAAGAGTCACCACGCATATCCTGTTTTCCAATTTCCTGTGTCCATAAAGCTGCTTCCATGGGTGAGCAGCTCGAGATCAGGATTCTTTAGCAGCAAGTCAGTCGGGTCTGGTGGCTAGAAGAAACTTGTGCAATTATTTGAATACAATATTGTTTCAGTCCCTCTGGCCCAGAGGAAAGCAGGGTGGCTGGGTTTAGAGTGCAAATAGTCTTGAGAATGATGTTAGGATTGTCTAAAAGAATGGCCTGGTATTTTCCCGATCGACTTGAGGTCAGTCAGTATTCTATTTTTTGTGCTAGTAAGGACAACACACTGTGTGGAATATACACTGTGTTGGACAGTCCCAAGGGGAACTCCTCAGCTTCCTGCAGAGGGACATAGGTAGCAGCCATGGTCTTCAGGCAATCTGGTTATCCCTGAGCACTGGGTCCAGCTGTTTTGAGAAATTGGCCACTGGCCTTTAATACTTTCTAGATACCTGTCTTTCATGTACAGACAAGTTTTTAAGTCTGGGAGGCCTAGGACTGGGACCATCAATAACTTTTCTTTAATAGCATGGACAGCCTTTTGGCATTCTCCAGTCCAGTCCAAATCAAAGGCTCTTAATCTTTTCCTTTCAGTGCCTCATAGAGCAGTTCTGCAATCAAGCCAAAGTTTGAAATCCAGATCCTACAAAAGCCAGCCATTCCTAGAAATCTCCTTAGCTGTCTGAGGGTGGAGGACATTGTCATCCTCACTAGGGCTTCCCTCCTGTCTGGGAG
>PVJC01028369.1:0-22621 GCA_004026665.1 Murina feae
AAGTGGCGACCTGGGGCGGATTAGCCTCCCATATGCTCCGCGCAAGCCCCAGTGTGGATCCAGGCGGCGACCTGCAGCAGAGGAGCCTCCCGCACACCCTGCGCAAGCCCCGGTGTGGATCCAGGCAGCAACCGGTGGCAGAGGAGCCTCCGAGGTCACGTTCCCCCATGATCGCTCTATTCCCAGGCCCCAGCCGCCTGGAATCCATTGCGGGGCACACAGCACACATGGAGGCTACGTGCTGTGTGCCCCGCGATCGGACCTATTTCCAGGCCTCACTCAGCCTAGGGGGCCGGGGCTGGCTTGGTCCCCCCACCCCCAAGGCTGCCCTGCCACCTGGAATCCATTGCGGGGCACACCGCACCGAGGCTGCGGCCTGGAATCCATCTCTGGCCGCCCTGCCCCTCCCCCCCGTGGTTGCAGCCAAGGGCCAGGTCGCTCCTCTCGTCCTGGCTCCCTGAGGCAGACTTCTTCTGTCTGTCTTGCTGGACCCCTGTGCCGTGCGTGGCTTTTCCGGGGCTGTGGCCTCCGCCATCTTGTCTGGGCTAATTTGCATACAGCTGCTCTGATTGGCTGGTGGGCGTGGCTTAGGCATCCCGGATAAACGGTTAATTTCAATATTACGCCTTTATTAGATTAGATTACACTTTGGTTGGTTGAACAGCTGACTGGCTGACCGGACACTTAGCGTATTAGGCTTTTATTATGTAGGATTGGGATATTATGAACATAGGTGTGCATATATTCGTTGTGATTGGTGTTTTGGGATTCTGAGGATATATTCCTGGAAGAGGTATCCCTGGGTCAAATTGAAGGTACATTTTTAACTTTTTTAGGAACCTCTATACTATCTTCCATAGGGGCTTCACCCACCAGCATTGAAGGGGGCTTCTTTTTCTCCACATCCTTGACAGCACTTGTCGTTAGTTGATTTGTTGATGATAGCCATTCTGAGAGGTGTGGATGGTACTGCACTGTCATTTTGATTTGCATCTTTTGGATGATTAGTGACTTTCAACATGTTTTCATATGTCTCTTGGCCTTCCTTCTGTCTTCTTTTCAAAACTATCTATATAGGTCCGTTGCCCATTTTTTGATTGGGTTATTTTTCTTTTGTTAAGTTGTATGAGTTCCCTGTCAATGTTGTAGATTAAACCCTTACCGGTGATAACATTTACAAATATGTTCTTCCATGCAATGGGCTTTCTTTTGTTTTGTTGATGGTTTCCTTTGCTGTGCAAAAGCTTTTTATTTTAATGTAGTCCCATTTATTTATTTTTTCTTTGGTTTCCATTGCCCTAGGAGCAGTATCAGTGGAGAAATTGCTTCAGCATATGTCTGATGTTTTGCTCCCTGTGGATTCCTCTACTATTTTTATGGTTTCCTGTCTTATGTTTAGGTCCTTTATCCATTTTGAGTTTATTTTGTGTGTGGTGTAAGTTGGTGGTCTAGTTTCATTTTTTTGCATGTATCTGTCCAATTTTCCCAACACCATTTATTGAAGAGGCTGTCTTGACTCCATTGTATGTTCATGCCTCCTTTTTCGAATATTAAAACACTTTGTAATCGGGCATTTTCCCGCCAAATCGCGTGCTTCACTGTGTGGTAGCGTTCAAAACACTTTCCTTTGTGCAGGGATACATTACAAAACTTGCACATGTACCGCGTTTCACTGCGTAGTTTATGAGCGGCACACACACGACAACGATGTAAAACATTTTTATTTTTGCCGGTTTCAACTAGAGGTTCCAGTGTATGTTTCCTCATGTCCATTGACAGTCTCCCTGGTGGATCTGATTTTACTCATTTCCCTCAAAAAATGTGTTAATTGAGCATAGTGGTTTGGATCGATTTCTGGATTCTCTATTCTATTCCATTGATCTATATGTCCTTGTGCCAGTCCCAAGCTGTTTTGAGAACAGTAGCTTTGTAATACAGCTTGATATCTGGTGTTGAAATCCCACCAATTTTTTTTCCCCCCTCAGGATCGCTGCAGCTATTCGGGGTCTTTTTTATTCCAGATGAATTTTTGAAAAGTTTGTTCTAGTTCTGTGAAATATGCGATTGAAATTTTAATGGGGAGTGCATTGAATCTATAGATTGCTTTGGGTAGTGTGGACATCTTGATGATGTTGATTCTACCAATCCATGAACATGGTATGTTCTTCCATCTGTTTATATCTTCCTCTATCTCCTTTTTCAGTGTCCTGTAGTTTTCCGCGTACAGGTCTTTTTCCTCCTTAGTCAAGTTTATTCCTAGGTATCTTAAGTTTTTGGTGCGATGGTAAGTAGGATTGCTTTTTTAGTTTCTCTGTAAGTTCATTATTGGTGTATAGAAATGCCATAGGTTTCTTGGCATTAATTTTGTATCCTGCTACGTTGTCAAATTCATTTATTAAATCTAATAATTTTTTTAAAATTATATTTTATTGATTTTTTACAGAGAGGAAGGGAGAGGGATAGAGAGTTAGAAACATTGATTAGAAAGAAACATCGATCAACTGCCTCCTGCACACCTCCTACTGGGGATGTGCCCGCAACCAAGGTACATGCTCTTGACCGGAATCAAACCTGGGACCCTTGGGTCCACAGGCCGACGCTCTATCCACTGAGGCAAACCGGTTCAGGTGAAATCTAATAATGGTTTGATGGAGTCTTTAGGATTTTCTATGTACAGTATCATGTCATCTGCGAATAAGGACAGTTTTACTTCTTTTTCAACTTGAATGCTTTTCATTTCTTCTTCTTGTCTGATTACAATGGCTACTACTTTCAGTACTATGTTGAACTGGAGTAGTGAGAGGGGGCATCCCTGTCTTGTTCCTGTTCTTAGGGGAAATGGTTTTAGCTTTTGCCCATTGAGCATGAAGTTGGCTGTGGGTTTGTCATATATGGCTTTTATTATATTGAGGTATAATTCTTCTTTTCCCACCTTGCTGAGAGTTTTTATCAAGAAAGGGTGTTGGATTTTGTCAAATGCTTTTTCTGCATCAATTGATATGACTATGTGATTGTTATCTCTTAATTTGTTAATGTGGTATTTCATGTTTATTGATTTGCAGATATTGTACCATCCTTGCTTTCCCAGGATAAATTCTACTTAGTCATGGTGTGTGATTTTTCTGGTATACTGATGGATCTGATTTGCTAGAATTTTGTTGAGGTTTTTGGCATTTATGATCATGAGGAATATTGACCAGTAATTCACTTTCATTGTGTTGACATTATCTTGTTTTGGTATTAGGGTGATGCTGGCTTCATAGAATGTGCTTGGAAGTGTTCCTTCCTCCTGAATTTTTTGGAATAGTCTGAGGAGGATAGGTTTTATATCTTCCTTGAATGTTTATAAAACTCCCCTATGAAGCTGTCTGGCCCCGAGCTTTTGTTTGTTCAAAGCTTTTTGATGACAGCTTTTAATTTCTTCCATAGTTATGGGCCTGTTGAGATTTTAGAATCTTCCTGATTGAGTTTTGGAAGGTTGTATTTTTCTAGGAATAGGTCCATTTCCTCCAGGTTGCCTAGTTTGTTAGAATAAAGTTGTCCATAGTATTTTTTTTAACAATCCTTTGTATTTCTGTGTGGGTCTGTCATTATTTCATGTCTTTCATTTCTGATTATGTTTATTTGGGTCCTCTTTCTTTGCTTCTTGGTAAGCCTGGCTGGAGGTTCATTAATCTTGTTTATCCTTTCAAAGAACCAGCTCTTGGTTTCATTGATCTTCTCTATTGTTTTTTTGTTTTGTTTTGTTTTGTTTTTTATCTCTATAGCATTCATTTCTGCTCTGATCTCTATTATTTCCTTCAGTCTGCTCACTCTGGGCTTTTCTTATTGCTCTCTATTTCTTTAAGTTGCAGAGTTAGGTGATATATTACCGTTGTTTCTTGTTTTTTGAGGCAGGCCTATAGAACTATAAACTTCCCTCTCAGGACTACTTTCATTGTGTCCCATAGATTTTGGGTTGTTGTATTTTTATTGTCATTAGTTTCCAGGATATTTTTAAATCTTTGATCTTTGGTAGCCCAATCATTGTTTAATATCATGCTTTTCACCTTCCAAGTGTTTGAATTTTTTGGATTGTTTTTATTGCAGTTTATTTCTAATATTATGCCATTGTGGTCTGAGAAAATACTTAATATGATTTCAGTCTTTTTGAATTTGGGAAGACTTTGCTTGTGACCCAGTATGTGGTCTATTTTTGAAAATGTCCCTTTTGTACTTGAGAAGAACGTATAATCTATGGCTCTGGAGTGAAATGTTCTGAAGATGTCAATTAAGTCCATTTGATGTAGTGCATAATTTAAGATTGCTGTTGCTTTGCTGACTTTTTGTCTAAAGGATTTATCTACTGATGTCAGTGCTGTATTAAAGTCCCCTACTATGATTGTATTGTTGTCAAATCTCTCCCTTGATATCTTCCAGGAGTTTTTTTATGTGTTTGGGTGCTCCTGCATTGGGTGCATATATATTTATCAGTGTTGTATCCTCTTGTTGTATTGATCCCTTTAGTATTATAAAGTGGCCTTCCTTTTGTTATGGCCTTCACTTTGAGTTCTGTTTTATCAGATATCAGTATTGCTACCCCTGCTTTTTCTTTTCTCTCTTACCTTTTTCTTTCTCTTCGATGTCATTTATGCTCTTTTCTCTCCCATAACTCTCTTTTCTCAGGTGGTCATGTATATGGGGTTGTTGTTGTCGTGAGTACATTTGTGCTTTGTTCCCTTTGTGTTGTTTCTTGTCAAGGTAAAGTTTATCCAGTCAGGCCAGGTGCTAGAGAGCAAGCCTCACAACCAGACGCCTGGAGAGGAAACTACATCCACAACCGGGTCAATAACACCCCAGACCGAACTACAGAGGCAGGAAGACGGTGGCAGTGAGGGAGAGAGCGTGAGTGAGGGAGCAAAAGAGTGTGTGGTCATGTGGGGTGTGTGTGTATGTATGTGAGTGAGACACAGATAGATCCTGCAGGACCTTCAGGGGCAGGCTAAGTGGGTTTGCCAAACTAGACAGCCTCTGCTACCATAGTAAACAGTACCGGGAGGCTAGCTTGTCCTCAGAGGCCTAGCCTTTTGGAGAGGAGAGCTGCTGTAACTGGGAGCCCAGCTTCACTTCCACCCAGGGTGCCCTCAGATAACACTTGGGACTCTACAGCCACACCTTCCAGGGACCTGCTACTTCAGTTGTCGCACCTACAACTGCATCACACCTACCTTGGCTGGCCTGGTGCCAGTGGGTGTCATATTGTGGTCATCCAGACAGTTTTTCCACTGTTCGGTTGATTTGCATATTATGCTTTTATTACTATAAATCACCTTCTTTGTCTCTTGTTGTGGCCTTTGTTTCAAAGTCTGTATTTTTTGTTTCCATTTGAATAGAGAATTTTTTTCATTCCTTCACTTTCATCCTGTGTGTGTCTTTTGTTCTGAGGTGGATCTCTTGTAGATAGCATATATATGGGTCCTATTTCTCACCCATTCAGTTGTCCTATGTCTTTTGATTGGAGCATTTAATACACTTATATTTATGTTATTATTGGTTCGAGGTCCAGTACACAAATTTGTGCATGGGTGCGGTCCCTTGGCCTGGCTGGCGATCAAAGCCTATCAGGGAGCTGGCCTGCCGGGGTAAGGGACCCAGAAAGTTGGCCAGCCAGTTGGCGGGCAGGCCGGCCTGGGGAAGGAGCCGTGGGAACCTGGCTGGTGGGGGGATGAGGCTGTTCGACATTGGCTGGCGAGAGTGTGGGGAGGGGCCACGAGAAACTGGCTGGCAGGGGGTGAGAGGCCACCCAAGCTTTGCCAGTGGAAGTGGAGGCGCTGCGGGAGTTTGGCCAGCAACCCTCCCCCGCATTGGGGCCATTCAGTGAGCCAGCTGCAGCAGGGACTGCAGGAGGTCGGCTGTGGGAGCACACTGACTACCAGGGGGCAGCTACTGCATTGAGCATCTACCCCCTGGTGGTCTGTGTGGATCATAGCGACTGGTCATTCGGTCGTAATGGTTGCTTAGTCTTTTATTTAGATAGACTAGAGCCCAGTGCACAAAAAATTGTGCACTTGGGGGGCGTCCCTCAGCTTGGCTTGTGCCCTCTTGCAATCTGGGACCCCTCAGGAGATTTCCACCTGCCTCCCTGGGGAGCGGGCCTAAGCTGGTAGTTAGACATCCCTCTGAGAGCCCTCTGGGGATGTCCACTTGCCAGCAGGGAACAGGCCTAAGCTGCAGTCGGACATCCTTAGCACTGCTGAGGCAGGAGAGGCTCCCACCACCACCGCTGTACTGGCAGCCATCAGCCTGGCTTGTGGCTGAGCAGAGCTCCCCCTGTGGCAGTGCACTGACCACCAGGGGCAGCTCCTGCATTGAGCATCTGCCCCCTGGTGGTGAGTGTGTGTCATAGTGACCAGGCTTGGTACATGGGTGGGGGCCTGCTGGTTTGGCCTGAAGAGTGTCCCGGATCAGGGTGGGGGTTGCGTTTGGGTGCCTGGCCAGCCTGGGTGAGTGGCTGATAGCAGTTTGCAGTCTGGCCACAGTCCCTTCAGAGAGGGGGGGTCCTGCTGGGGTGTCTGGCCAGCCTGGTTGAGTGGCCGATGGCTGTTTTTAGGCTGGCCACAGCCACTTCAGGGAATGGGGATCCTGCTGGGGTATCTGACCAGCCTGGGTGAGTGGCTGATGGCTGTTTGCAGGAGGTTGGCTGGAAGCAGATAACTAGTATTTATTTATCTTCTATAGTTGAAACTTTGTTTCTTTAACTGGAGCCCAAGTCAGGTTGCCCCTGACAACCCATGCTCCTGGCGCTTCCTTGAGTACAACCCGGCTGGAAGCAGGTATCTGGGTTTAGGACTAAGCCGCAGTCTGGCTGCCCTTTGTGGGAGGCGACCAGGCTGATCAGGGGAAGGCACCAGCCCCATCACCCCACTGCTGCAGCCACTGCCAGTCACCACAGACACCAAGGTGTTTTCATCAACATGGACTCCAGTCCCTTCACCATGAAAAAATGACAACTTTCTATAGGCATTTTCAAGATGTGTCTTTCATAGGATATGACATTTTTTTTTTTTTTTATCCTCACCTGAGAATATATTTCCATTGATTTTTAGAGAATGTGGAAGAGAAGGGAAAAACAGAGAATCATCAAAGTGAGAGGAACACTTTGATTGGTTGCCTCCTGCATGAGCCCTGACCTGAGCCCCGGCCAGGGAAGAGCCTGCAGCCTAGGTACATGCCCTTGCATGAACCCAGACCCTGCAGTCAGCAGGCTGAGGCATTATGCACTGAGCCAAACCGGCTAGGGCAGGATACGACATTTCTTAGCCTCCAGCAGTGGACCTTCATCTTTTTCTCCAGGAGTGTGGTGGAAAAACCCTAGGTTACCTTTTTAGATTCTTATTACTCAATATATGAGTATTACCAGGGGCATACAGGGAGCTTAGGCAGTGAGCGGTTTGAAAAGGTGTTTCCTCTGAAGTTCACTCCGATCTCGGGTTCCACCCCTACCCCTCCAATTCCAGCTTCACCCTTTCCCAAGCCTGTAGCCTCTGGCCAAGGATGCAGAACTGTGCAGGGGACCCCTCAGAACCCTCCGATCGGCTTTGCAGAGCCCAGGCCCCTGTGATCACCGGTTCCAATCCTGCCCCTTCAGATCGCCGGCTCCGCCCATGCCCAGGCCCTTGCAATCACTGGCTTTGCCCCCTCCCAAGCCTACATCCTCTGTCCAAGGCTGCAGTCCTGGCCAGGGTACCCCCATGCCCCTCAGATCACTGGCTCTGTGGAGCCCAGGCCCCTGCCATCGCCGGTTCAGCCCCTCCCAGGCTTACAGACTCTGGTCGAGGCTGTAGTTCTGGGTAGGAGATCCCCATGCCCCTCTGATCGCTGGCTCCATGGAGCTAAGACCCCTGCAATCGATGGATCCACCCCTGCCCAGGCTTATAGGCCTGGCAAGAAGACCCCCAAGACCCTCTAATCACTGGCTTTCAGAGCCCAGGCCCCTGTGATCACCAGCTCCAATTCTGCCCCCTCCAATTGCTGGCTCTGCCCGTGCTCAGGCCCCTGCCCCTCTGATCACTGGCTCCTTGGAGCTCAGGCCCCTGCAATCACCGGCTTTGCTCCTGCCCAAGCCCTTGCTGTTGCCATCTCCACCCCTTTCCAGGCCTACAGTCTCTGGCCAAGGCTACAGTCCTGGGCAGGGGACCCCCATACCCCTCCGATCACTGGCTCTGTGGAGCTCAGGCCCCTGCAGCCTTGGGCCCAGGCTGCAGGCCAGGGCAGAGGACGTCTAAGCCCCTCTAATCCTGGCTTCACAGAGCCGAGGCCCCTTTAATCACCAGCTTTACCCCTGCCCATGCCTGCAGGCTCTGGCTGAGGCTGTAGGTCTGGGAAGGGGACCCCTAGACCTCTGCTTTGCAGGCTCCGCCCATGCCCCGGCCCCTGTGATCACAGGTTCTGCCCCTGCCATACTTGCAGCCTCTAGCAGAGGCTATAAGCCTAGTCAGGGGACTCTCAGACCCCTGCGATCTCCTGTTCTGCCCCTGTCCAGGCCCCTGCCATTACCGGCTCCTCCCTCGCCCCACTGCAGCCTCTGGCCAAGGCTGCAGACCTGGGCAGGAGACCCCTAGACCTCTGCGATCTTGGGCTCTGCCCCTGCCCAGTCCCCTATGATTGCCAGCTCTGCCCATGCCCAGGCCTGGGCAGGGGACTCTCAGTCCCCTCTGATCATCTGCTCCACCCCTCGGCTCCCCTTCTGCCTCCCCCGCCACTTGCCTGGGTAACAAGCCTGGCCACTTCAGTGGCGGGGCTGGGGAGGACTGGGCGCAGCCATCTTTTGGCTATGGGTACAGCCATCTCTTTGATGGAATGGTGACTAATTTGCATATTATTCTTTTATTGGATAGGATAGGTATTTATTACTATTTTCATTCTTCAGGCCTATGTTTCTCTCTATATATTCCTCTTTAGCAGTCCCTTTAACATTTTTTCCAATACTGGATTTGTGGTGATGAACTCCATTAGCCTTTTTTGACTGAAGCTATTTCATTTTCAATTTTTTATAATAGCCTTGCTGAATAGAGTAGTCTTAGTTTCAGATCTGTTTATCGTTTGCCATTTTAATATGCTGTGTCTTGGTATGTGTCTTCGGGATCATTTTGATTGAGCCTTACTGTCTTGACTGCTTTTGTGTGACTTTTTCCTTTATCAGATTAGGGATATTTTCTATTATTTCTTCAAATGAGTTCTCTAGCCCTTGTTCACTTTCTTCTCTCTCTGGTACCCCTATGATGCAAATGCTGTCCGGTTTCATGTTGTGCCAAAGCTACTTTTAGCTGCCCTCTTGCTTTTTAATTATTCTTTTTCCTTTTGTTGCTATTTTTGAGTGATTTTTCTACCTTGTCGTATTTGGTGATTTGAATTTCTGCTTCTCCTAACCTGCTGATGATTTCTTATAGTGTATTCTTTATTTCAGCTATGTCATTTTTCATTTTCAAATGTTTGTTTTTCATGGGTTCTGTGTCCTTTTCATGCTGTTTCTTTGTTGAGCATTCTTAAAACCATCATGTTATACTCTGTTTCTGAAAAATTGCTTGCCTCCATTTCATTTAGATTTTTTTCTGGAGATTCCTCCTGTTCCATTTGGGGCCTGTTTCTTTGTTTTCCCATTGTTGCTGTTTCTTTGTGTTCTTGTTTTTTTGTTTGTTTGTTTGTTTCTGTGTATTTGATACGACTGCTATGTTTCCTTGTCTTTGGTGAAGTGGCCCCCTTGACCTTCTGACCTGAGTGCAGTAGGAATGTCCCCTGTGTGAGTTTTGTGGGCCTTCCTGTTGTATTTAGGCAGGGATCCTCAAACTTTTTAAACAGGGGGCCAGTTCACTGTCCCTCAGACCGTTGGAGGGCCGGACTATAGTTTTAAAAAATAAAACTATGAACAAATTCCTATGCACACTGCACATATCTTATTTTGAAGTAAAAAAACAAGGTGGCAAAAACACCCAGTGGGCCGGATAAATGTCCTTGGTGGGTTGCATGTGGCCCACAGGCCATAGTTTGAGGACACCTGTATTTGGGTGTTGAATGCTGTCATCCCTTTCGTAGGTGAGCTCAGCCCTCCAGCTTGCTGCTTGTTTGGCTCAACCCCAACCACATTATGCCAACTGTTACACAGAGCAAAACATGGCTGATAGAACAAAACAAGACAAAGCAAACCAAACCAAGAACAACGTGAAAAATAAAACAAAACAAAAACATTAGAGACTAAAAAAATAAAAGCAAAAGCCACAAAGACCAAAAGTATTATAGGAGAAAAAAAGAACCCAAAAGAAAAAGAATATCAAAGAAGAAAAAGAAAAGAAATAGAACAAGTATAAAAAAGAAAAGTATAAAGGAAATAATATTAGTAATTTTTAGAATAATAATGAGTAAGTAAAAATATAAAATAGGTAAAGTAAAACAAGAATAAAAAGTAATAAAATAAGAAAAATTAAAGATAAAGAATAAAGGAGGAATAGAATAAAAGGGAAAAGACATAATAGATATGAAATAAAGAAGAGAAGAAAGAAAAGAAAAACTTTGGATCTGCTATTTGTGGAGCTCACTGGATTTTGATCTGTTGTTGAATCTGGCCTGGGATGTGTTGGTTCCAGTCTTCTCGGGTGGTTCTCTGATGCAAGTCAGTGTCAGTCGCTGTCCCTGCCTGGCAGAACCTCTACAGCCCAGTGTCTTCATCAGCCTCAGTTCTGTCACACCTTGATTGTCTATGTTCTTAGTTGCTCTCCCTTCCTGCCGGGGCTGACCAGCAGATCCTGAGTGATGGATGAATAATTAATCTGACACGTGTTTCTGAGAGTGCTATGGGAACCAGTCAGCCCTATTCACCTGCCTCCTTATGCTTTTATTGTAACAAAAGTTTGAACTAAAATTAACTTCTCGATACTATCAGCAGAGTAAGTATCCTTGAGAAGACACATGCATCTGCAGTGTCCTTTAAGCAAGGACATCTAAAGACTAAACATAAAGATTCCAGTAAAACACCCGGGGCTCAGACTTATTTGGAAAAGTTAAGGCACGAGCAACTGCTTTTGGCCAGCTCCCCTGGAGGCCCCCATCCTTTCAGAAATTCCTCCTTACAAACTTTCCAACCATATTTCATACTTCCCCACACCTTCCCCTATAGAACTGGGCACTGTGGGGTATCCCCATCCTAGACAGGATGGTTTAAACAGACTTATGTTGGGGGTGGTGCCTGTAGTTTATAGGAGAGATGGCTGGCACTTCTCCTTTAAATGCTTCAGCTCAGGGTTGCTCACTTGCACCCCCTTGCTGCCATCTCAAGCAGGAGGGGATTAAAAAAATAAATAAAAATAAATCAGCCCTGCTTTGCACTCCAGTCTTTCTGTGCATCTGGCCACCACTGGGCCAGGTCTCTACCCAGGCTTTGACCAGGCCAAATGTCAGTCTCCCACACTGCCAGACCCAGCTGCATCAGTTCAAATTTCCAGCCCAGAGCCCTTCCTCCTTGCCTCAGGTTGCTGCAGGGTGGGACAGAAGCAGCTGTTCCACACGTGGAGAAAAGGGTGCCTCCCCTTTGCTCAAAGTAGGACTGATCCTCTTTCTCCAGGGCACACTATCCAGCCCCAATCCTGCTCTCTACCAGAAGTTCTTCCAGGGAATAAAGGGTCCTTCAGATTAACTGCTAGGTATACCAGTCAGACCCCTTAGCTGTCTCAGAGTTCCACCACATGGCCCCTCCCACAGACACATATTGGGGCAAATTTCCAAGGTGGGATGATGGCGGGGTATCTGCTGCCAGCCTCTTTGGTGAGTCTCAGCCTTGGGCCCCCCAGCTGTACTTCTGCTGTAGCCTCTGCAGCCAATGCCACCCGGCCACCTCCCCCCACACCCCTAGTGCTCCTGGCTGGCTTCAAAGTCGAGCCTCTGTCCAGCTCCCGGTTCCAGTGGCACCCAAGGCTAGAGAGCTGACAGCCCCTACCCTGGCAAATACCACAGTCCCCAGACCCTAACTCCTGGTGGCTCTCTGCATGGCTTGGTCTAGCAAGGAGGTCTTTGGTGGTGGCAGCAGTGCTGCACACCTAATCATGGCCGCCCTCAGCGGCTTTCTCCAGGAAGGATTTTGTAAATCTCACAATGTGATGCGGGCTCCAAACCTTCCTGCATAATCTTTTAACAAGTCGCTTAATCACGCCAAGGCTCAGATTGCATATCTATAAAATGGGACTATTATATTGAGGACAAACGAAATAGTGGGCATAAAATACTTAGCACAAAATCTGACAGGTAGTATTTTATGTTTAAGACTAAAATCGATGAGAGGAAAGTGGAGTTTATTTTTGTTTTGTTGCTTTATAACTGCAGGTACTATGATTAATAGTATATGACTTTTGCTTTATTATATAAACAGAGTTTGCTGCTATAAAAAACACTATGGGACAGTTTGGCTTTACCTTGCAATCTGTCATTAACTAAATGGTCTCTGGCATGTAGTTAAATAAGATGGTGAATTCTCAAATGTTTCCCAACCAATGTTGATCTAAATAATTTTGGTACATTATTTATAATCACAGAAATAGGTATATATATTTTTTGGTTCTAGTTCTTATAAAAAAAATTACCAAAAAAAAGTACAAATCTATTTTCTTATTTACTCTAAATTTAAAATGATAGCTAGTCTTAGTTTTTTTAAACTAAATTATTGATTACAACATGAAATGCTACAGGTTTAAGGCCTTTTGAGTTTGAAGTTTATATACTTATATATTATTTTTTTCAAGTTCTCTTACCGTATTTCTTTTGTAAAACTATTGTACCATATGGCACTCTTTGGCTGTCACTTAGTATAGAGATGTATTATGTATGTGCAGTTTTCCTATGGTCCCTTCCCCATGATTAGCATAAACGTAATTTCATTAACATTGGCTTCCTTGTTAAAATAGTGTTATTGTGCATAGATTTTAAAATTTAAGTCTTAATCATGCAAAAATTTATCAATATATTATTACTACAAAAGGGAACATTGTCTGTTTACAACTAAAACAGACTTTGATGTGAGTATAGCAGCAGATAGTTGTCATTATGACATTAGCAACTTAAGCCATTTGGTACTAAATAAATCATCAGAGGTAAACATTGTCACTAAATTGATTCAGGGAAGAAACCCAAATCATCCCCAAAATTGTGTATGCTAATTATATATAGACTAGTGGCCTGGTGCACGAAATTTGTGCATGGGGAGTTGGTGGTCCCTCAGCCCAGCCTGCACCCTCTCCAATCGGGGACATCCTTCTCAAAGTCTGTTACCGTTGGTTCCTAACTGCTCACCTGCCTGCCTGCCTGATCACCCCTAACTGCTTCGGCCTGATTGCCCCTAACCCCTCTACCTGCCTGCCTAATCGCCCCTGACCTCTCTGCCTGCCTCCCTGATCTCCCCTAACTGCCTCTGCCTGCTTGCCTGATAACCCCTAAGTGCTCTCCCCTAATGGCCTGATCTCACCCCCAACTGCCTCTGCCTGTCTGATCGCCCCTAACTGCCTTCCCCTGCTGGCCTGATCTCGCCCCCGACTGCCCTCCCCTGCTGGCCTGATCGCACCTCCTCTCTGTCTCTCTTTGTTTTTCTCAGCAGTCCTCCAGGCCTCCCTGCCTCCTCTTCCTCTTTCCCGGCTGGGAGGGGGCAGGGCCAGTGGTCGCTGGGCAGGTGCTAACTCTGTTGGTGGGGTCCTCCCAGGCCCTTAGCACACAGGGAGCCAGTCTGCCCGCCACCTCTGGAGCCAGGCACACTTGGAGGACGGGGTCCTCAGAGGCCTTGCTGGAAATACGTCGGAGAGGGTGCCTTAAGGCCAGTGGGACTGAGGGAAGTGCAGCGGAGGGGTGGGGGGAACGTGCACATGCCATGGTTTGGGACTGTTGCGGGCAGGCATGGGTGACAGCACTCTGGGGGACATTCATACATCAGGGTGGGGGAGAGGATGCACTCAGCGGAGGCCTGTGCAGATCTGCAAACCCCTGTGGCGTGACCAGGAGGATGTCAATGTGGCCCGCCATGGTGGCTGTCCCTGCAATCGCACACCTTCTGGGCCAGGAGGCTGCACCTGGGATTAGCCAGCAGCGAGGGCGAGGGCAAGAGCAAGGGTGGTGGCTTAGAGGGGGCCGCTGCCACTGCAACTGCTTCCTTGCTGGGTGGTGTTACCTCTGTCGGTAGGGTCCTCCCAGGCTCTTAGCACACAAGGAGCCGGGCTGCCTGCCATGATGCCTGTGGTGCCGCCCGCTTGCTCCAGAGCCAGGCATGGTCATAGGGCGGGATCTTCATAGAGGTATCACAGGAAACAGGTCGGGGAGGTCGCCTCAGGGCCGGTGGGACTGAAGGAAGTGTGGCGAGCTGGCAAATGGGCCCTGCAGAGACCAAACAGGATGGCCTGCTTGCAGGTCGCCATGGTGACCGGGCGAGCAGGCAAGTGGGCCCTGCTGTCTGCTCTCTGCAGGGCTGCTGACAGGACTGCTGACAGGCGCCGCTTGCCTGCTGCCCCCCTCACCCCACCCTGCGGGGCTGACAGGACTGGGGACTCCAGTGGGGCTGAGGGAACTGGGCACCGCCATCTTGTGGCTATGTGTACCACCATCTTTGTGACGGAGTTATGGAGTGATGGTTAATTTGCATATTACCCTTTTATTAGATAGGATTTTATCAGATTAAAAATACAGAAATTCTAGAAGTCTTGGGCATACTTGTTTAAATGGGTTTGGGAACTCTAGTTGAGATAATCATGATGGATCCAGTGCAGTAAACACATTAAATACACACATGCCATGCACTATGCTAGGTGCTAAGGCTCTGAAGATAATATATACATGGCCTCTGTCCCTAAAGGAGCTCCTAGGACAAGCCAAGTAAAGCTAGAGGTTAAGGTAGTATAGAAGAGTCAGTATGAGAAAATGCTTAGAGGAAAAAAAAATCTATATAGATTAATAATCTGAAATATTTAGTTCAACTCACAAAGTCGTGACAAAGAAGACTGGAGAAATTGGCATAAATCCTGGGATGCCTTGAATGCCCCTACAAGGAAAGTGATGTTCTAAAAGCTCTTAAGACTTGTATTATTACTTCAGATAAGTGACTTGAAAGAATTAAAGAAAAAGTTTGCACACTGACATTAATCACAATTAAAACAAATTCTTTAAATTTTGAATAATTGGGAAAATATAAAAAGAAGGCTTATTTTCTAACTGCTCAAGGCTTTATCGCTATGAGTTAAATGAGTGTTCTAAGCAGAGTCTAAGATAACTGGATCTAACAGAAACCTCATAGTGAAAATCGTGGTAATGGAATCTAGTAATATATACATTAGAATAACCTATTATCCCTGTCATTGATTTACTTTGATATTTGTTAAGTATTACAAAAAGTTTTATGCCTTTATTTTTATTTAAAATTTGACATTTCACCATGATGATAAATTTTTGCCTTTTTCCCCCCAATAGCATTTTCTGCCCCAGCAAGTCAACTCTTTTCTCCTCATGGTTCTAATCCTGCAACACCTGCAGCAACTCCTGTTCCTACTGCATCCCCTGTTAAGGCAGCAAATCATTCATCAGCAACAGCAGCTACCACAGTTTCTGGGCTGAACATGCTGAATACTATCCTTCCTGTGTTCCCAGGGCAGGTCTCCTCAGCTGTTCATACACCTCAACCATCAATGCCAAATCCAACAGTTATCAGAACCCCTTCATTGTCAGCTGCACCTGTCACTTCTGTTCACAGCACAATGTCTATTCCTGTTCCTTCAGTTTTTCCTGGCCTAGTTCCACTGCCAGGTTCTGCCACTCCTACCCCAGTCCCTCAGGCCACATCTATACCTTGGGCCACTCCTACTTCCAATGAAACATTTGCTTCTACTTCTGCTTCTTTTGTTAGCCTCCCGTTTTCTGCCACCTCTACTGTTGGTTCTACCAACAGCCCAAATCCTGCTTCATTGTCATCAGTTTTTGCAGGTCTCCCCTTGCCTTTGACACCAACATCCCAAGGCATGTCCAACCCAAATCCTTCTGTAATTGCTGGTGGTTCTGTTCCCAGTGTTGCTTGTCCACTTGGTCTAAATAATCCTCTTCTGTCTGCTTTAAAAGGCTTTCTGACATCGAAGGATACCAATTTAATAAACTCTTCTGCTTTATCTAATGCCATTACAAGTGGGTTGTCTTCACTCTCTTCTCTTACTAATCACAACTCAGATTCTCCTGCTTTAGCCCCTAACAAGTGTTATGCCCCATCAGCTATTCCCACCCCACAGGAGTCTTCTACTCCAGGATTGGCCATGTTCCCAGGCCTTCCATCTCCTGTGGCCAATGCAACTTCCTCTCCCCCTACTTTGCCTGTCCAATCTCCTCTAGCTACTCCAAAATCAGCTTCAAGTTCAGGGCCAGTTAGCTCTGGTTCCTCGGCTATCCTTTTGCATGGCCCCCATCCAAGTAACTCAGACTTGCATATTACATCTAGCCCTGCTGTAACAACTATTTCTGCTACAATAAAAGCTGAACCCACAAGTCCTACTCCCTCAGCCTTTAAAGGTCCATCTCATTCTATGAATCCCTCTCATAGCACTTTAGGGTTGTCAGGAACACTAGGTCATGCATATACTTCAACATCAGTGCCCATCAGTTTATCTACTTGCCTTAATCCTGCATTATCAGGTCTTTCCAGTTTGAGTACTCCCTTGAATGTTTCAAATCCCCTTTCCTCTATTTCCCTTCCACCGCATGGTTCCTCCACTCCAATCACTCCAGTATTCACTGCTCTTCCTCCCTTTACTTCTTTGACCAGTAATTTTCCTTTGACAGGTAATCCATCTCTTAATCCACCAGTATCTCTTCCAGGGACATTAATAGTCACCTCATCTGCAACTGTCACATCCATATCTATCCCTCATCCTAGTTCTACATCAGCTATTCTCTCAGGGATTTCTGTCTCAGCACCAGTCTCAGCAACACCTTTTCCCCTTACCTTGTCAACTGCTGTCCCCTCACTTTTTTCAGTTACTCAAGGACCTTTGCCATCTTCAAATCCATCCTACTCTGGCTTTTCTGTCTCTAACACCCCCAGTGTTACCCCTGCTCTCCCTTCATTCCCGGGGCTACAGGCACCCTCTACAGTTGCAGCAGTCACACCACTACCTGTCACTGCTACGACCCCATCACCAGCTCCTGTCCTCCCAGGATTCGCTTCAGCTTTTAGTTCCAATTTCAACTCTGCTCTTGTTGCACAAGCCAGGTATGTGGATAATTTAGAAATAGGATAAAATCATTCTTTACTTAACTGATAGTTCATAATCTTATTTTTAAGTCATTCAAATTATGTTTTTCTGGGCTGAAACTTCAATGCTTAAAAAAATGTTTTATGACTCTTCAATCATGTTAAGGTAAATATATAAAACATGAATGCCTACTCAGATAATTTTACGATTTGTATTTGGTAATTTATCCTGATTATAAAATCACAAAAAACAATGTCTCTGCAAAATATAGACTTAATTGAATTCAGAATAATACACTTTATAACAAAAAGTACATTTATATTAGTGAGTGGCTGACTTTTATGGTTTCCTTTCAACAGAGAAATTCTAAGATTTTTTTTTTTACATGGTAAGATAGTATTTGACAAATACAGAAGCAGTAGCTTTTATGCCTTTTTTTTCCTGTTTTTCTATCGTTTTAGCTTATCATCTGGACTTCAAGCTGCAGGCAGTTCTGTTTTTCCAGGCCTCTTGTCCCTTCCAGGTATCCCTGGATTTTCCCAGAACCCTTCACAGTCATCCTTGCAAGATTTGCAGCATAATGCAGCTGCACAGTCAGCATTGCTACAGCAGGTAAACAGACAATGTCTGGCATAGATAAAATGTCATATAACTTATATAGTGATAATCTTACAATACTAATAGTGATATCCCAGATTTGCAAAAATGACTCTTAGCAGAATATCTAGAGATATGATAGCTAATTCTTCCAAACTATGCAAATTATATTTGTCTTCCTTCAGAAAGGTAACAAAGGTGATAGAATATATTCATCTGTATGAATTTTTTCCTGCTTATATATTTGCAAATCTGGGTTTTTACAAATGGAATATTTATACACGACTGTTAAATTTTAGCTTGTCTACTACAATTTAAGCACATTTTCTCCAGAAAACCTATTTTTGAAAGTATTTTAATAGCATTTCTGTGCATCTCTACCATCAGAAGAAGTTGAACGTTTCTTAAAAATTTTAGGAGACTGAGCAGACTGATCTTGTCCAACTGTTTTTCTTTCTTTTCTACCTCAAATATCTGTACTGTTGCATAGACCAAAGCAAGTGCAGACTTGGTGGATTTTGACATTCTGCTAAACTGCATGTTCTTTTTTCTATCAGGTCCATTCAGCTTCAGCTCTGGAAAGCTATCCAGCTCAGCCGGATGGGTTTCCTAGTTTTGCTTCAACGTCAGGAACACCATTCTCTTTGCAACCAAGCCTGTCCCAAAGTGGTTGGCAGTGAATATAATTTACATTTACTTTTGAAACACCGTTAGAATTGCCTAAGTACTGCAGTGAACAAGCTGACAAATGTGAACTTGTCCAAAAATCAGAAAATAAAAATGAGGGTAATCCTGGGGAAATGGGGATAAGAGTTTTAAAACATGATTGCGTTTTTAATGGTTTTAAGTATGAACACTCCCCTTGTGTAAATATGCTGATAATGAATTGTATGGAGAATAATATTTAAAAAGCGTTTGGGGACTTCTCACCTCCCATCCTATGAAATTTTGTGTCATGTATGTGATTTATGTAAAAAGAATACTAAAGAGGAGGTTGAACTCTTTATAGCCGAATACAGCCTTAAATCTACTTGTATAGCGTCCACTGACAAAAATAATAATTTGTGCCTCAGACATATGGGTTGCATGTGGCCCTAGGGGAGTTACTACCCTTGGTATGCATGAGTGATTCCTATTAGAATCATTGGAACACAGAACCCCTTATGTATTCACAAAAGGGGACTTGAGACCCACAGTAATTTTTTAATTTCTGGTATTAATGATCATACATGTACTGCTGAATTTAACTCTATATTTAAGTAAGTGAAAATGGTGCTTAATATAGACTTTAGAATGACTTTCAGGTATTTTTGACTACTTACAGAAATACAAGTAAGGCTTGTGATAATTTGCCTTCAGAACTTAATCTCAGCAATATCCAAATGAGTGAGAAACATTTGAGTGACTCTTGGGCCACCTCTATTACTCATTATACTCTGGAGCTCTTGGTGAATGTTTACAATCATGGGATGTAGTATTTCTATTTGTATTTAAAGTCAAATGCTTATCTAAAATAATTATGTGACAATAGAGGAGATTTGCTCTGTTAGTAAATATGCAGTGTGTATTCTATTTAAGGATCTGTGGTAGTATAACATGATTATATGTTATTAATTTAAGTATAATAACTGCCACATTTGGAGAGACAGAGTAGGGAGAATTATTTCCAATCCTGTAATTAAGAGTGTAAACTTATAGAATCTACTGTAGTACATTTCAGCATCTAGAAGTTTTACTTTTATAAAGATGGTGTTTGGAAGATGTTGCTAATGTATTTTCCTTCAACATGGGGAACAAACTTTTTAAGTATATTAATAAATATTCCTGTAAGGTTAGTTTTTAACAATTTTTTAAAATAAACTTTATGGATATAACATATTTTATAAGTGACTTATTAAATGCTTAGATGGGCTTTTTAAGTTTTTGTTTGTTATAGAGCCAATACATAGAACATTTTTGTCCAAATTTAGTTGAAATTCAATATATACTACTGATTACTCACTTATTTAAATACTAGAGGCCCAGTGCACAAAATTCATGCACTCAGGCGGGGGTGGGAGGGTGCCCTCAGCCTGACCTGCACCCTCTTGCAGTCCAGGAGCTCACGGGGGATGTCCAACTGTCGGCTTAGGCCTGGTCCCCCTAAGCCAGCAGTCAGACATCCTTAGTGCTGCCATGGAGGCAGGAGAGGTTCCTACCACCGCCAGCGATGAGGTCGGCTTCTGGCTGAACAGCACTCCCCCTGTGGGAGCACACTGACCACAAGGGGGCAGCTCCTGTGTTGAGCGTCTGCCCCCTGGTGGTAAGTTCACGTCGTAGCAATTGGTCATTCTGCCGTTGGATCAATTTGCATATTAGCCTTTTATTATGTAGGATATCTTATGTAAAAGTTATATTACAACCAACACTTGAAACAGACTATTTATACTTTTAATTATTTTCAAGTACAGAATGTAACCTCATAGTTTAACTGATGCCAATTGCTAGAAGTTTTCATTTGTTTTTGTTTTTTTCAGTCTATACGCATAAAATGTTTTTAGGATTATATGGTTTTGCTTATTTATGTTGACCATTCACAAAGAAGTTATTGAATGACTAATCTTTCTGTAAGGATGCTATTGTGAGTTTTATTTCTGCTATTAGCCCCCTATTATCATAGCAAAGTAACTATTCATTTTTTAGATGTATTTCTGACATCTTACACATATTAGGGACTTAAAGATTTACATAAAAATGAAGAAAACATTTTTGGAACTTTTGTAATAATTACTGGGGGACTGGTTTTATGTATCTCAATCCTATGAGATAAATAGTAGCAACCTATTTAACCAGATAAAGAAGCCGAGATGTAAGTCATACAGTGAGTAAGTGGTAATTGGAACAAAACATTTACTACCAACACCAGGCTACTTGTATTACCAAGTGCTATGAAAATATGTAGAAGGGAAGGTGAATACCTTCCTGCCTGAGGGAATTCACAAAGATTTCTCAGTGACATTAAAGTCTTAAAGGATGAGAGAGAATTAACATCCTTCAAAAGGCACAAAGTATGATAGACTAGCATAGTAATATGATCATATAACTGGATGGAGTTTGAATAAAATTTGTGGTTTAAGTGTGGAAGAAAAAGAGGCCACATATTAAACCTAACAAGCTCAGGGACCAAAAGAAACCACATGGTGGTATGAATGTAAAAATTCCTAACTAGGAGTTGGAAGTTGGTCATGTCCTGGGCCTGTACCTTCTTGACAAAAATCAGTCTTTAGCTTAGAAATTTTCTATTGTCTTTGTGCATCTAAAATAACACCTTAAAAATATCAGTAATTTTCCTCCCATATCCCTTGAAGCCACAACTGGCACCAGAGCATGAGACCACATTGTTATCTTGTTACCCACATACCATTTCTATATACTATAAATGTTAAATATTCAATGTAAAAGAAGTGTATATGTTTTTTTGTTTTGCTTTTAATCCAAATGCAGATTTCCCAGCTTTGCTTTCTCTCACCTTCCTAATCTACCACCAGTGAATTTCATGGAAGCCTCTTTATGTCTCCTTTGATTCTGATCCTAATAAAAGAGTAATATGCAAATTAGGCATCACTCCATCACAAAGATGGCCACCCCCATAGCCACAAGATGGCTGTCCCCATAGCCACAAGATGGAGGCGCCCATAGCCACATCCTATCTAATAAAAGAGTAATATGCAAATTAGGCATCACTTAATCACAAACATGTCTGACCCCATAGTCACAAGATGGTGGCGCCCATAGTCACATACTATCTAATAAAAGAGTAATATGCAAATTAGGTGTCACTCTGTCACAAAAGATGGCCATCCCCATAGCCATAAGATGGAGGTACCTGGTCCAGCTCAGTCCCGCTACTGAAGTGATCAGGCCTGTTAGCCAGGCAGGTGGCAGGGGAGGCAGGGGCCTGAGCGGCAGAACCTGCGATTTCAGGGGTCTGGGCACCAATGGAACTGACAAAGCAAAGGTCTGGGGGGGTCCCCTGCCCAGGCCTGCAGCCTTGGCCAGAGGCTGCCAGTGGGGCAAGGGCAGAGCCGGCGATGGCAATGGGCAGGATTAGAGCCAGTGATCGCAGAGGCCTAGGCTCTGTGAAGCCAGTGATTTTGGGTCTGGGGGTTCCCTGTCCAGGCCTACATCCTCAGCCAGAGGTTACAGGCCTGGGCAAGGGTGGAGCTGGTTATCAGAGTGAACTACAGAGGAAACACCTTTTCTCACCGCTCATTGACTAAGCTCCCTGTATGCCACTGGTAATATTCTTAGTAACTTGGGTAATAAGAATCCAAAAAGGTGACCTAGGGTTTTCCCATCACACTCCTAGAGAAGAAAAAATGAAGGTCCACTGCTGGAGAGCTAAGAAATGTCATATCCTGCCCTAGCTGGTTTGGCTCAGTACATAATGCCTCAGCCTGCTGACTGCAGGGTCTGGGTTTAGTTGTGACCAAGAGAATGTACCTAGGTTGCAGGCTCTTCCCTGGTCAGGGCCCACCCAGGTCAGGGTACATGCAAGAGGCAACCAATCAAAGTGTTCCTCTCACTTTGATGTTTCTCTCTGTTTTCCCCTTCTCTTCCACATTCTCTAAAAATCAATGGAAACATATCCTCAGGTGAGGAGGAAGGAAGGAGGGAGGGAGGGAGGGAAGGAAGGAAGGAAGGAAAGAAGGAAGGAAGGAAGGAAGGAAGGAAGGAAGGAAGGAAGGAAATGTCATATCCTATGAAAGACACATCTTGAAAATGCCTAAAGAAAGTTGTCATTTTTTCATGGT
>PVJC01028370.1:0-22634 GCA_004026665.1 Murina feae
TTGATACATCAAGGTTGAGGGCACATACAATGTATGCATCAGTAAGTGGAACCAATCTACCATTTCTCTCTCTACAAATCTATTATAAATAAATAACTGACTGAATAGATAAACCCGTGCTAGGACAGGGATTACGCCTGTCTCCCGGAGTGGAGGTGCTGGAAAGCGAAGCCAGTTCACTCATTCCCCGAGGCCCGAGGGAGCAGGTGGTTTCCATCAAGCCTCCCTTTCATCTCCCACTGCCGCTGCCGCCTGGCTCCCTATCTGGCCATGACAAGAAGGCAGCTTTGAAGATAACAAGATGTATGGGCCTCCCTCTCGCATCGCGGCAGAGAGAGGACGATGGATCTGAGTGAACAGCCTGGGCGGGGGGCGGGGAGGGGGGCTGGCACATGGGGACAGAGCCCTTTGAGCCTTAACACATGGCCTGGGGTCCAGAGGCAGATGCGGCTCATCGAGCTGCCTTGGGAATTTCCTCCGGCTGCACCGCCATGTCCGATTCCAAGAAACACACACATGGCCGTGCTGTTCGGCCAGGCACGGGGTTCCTGGAGCCCCCGGCCGTGTGGCCACTGTCGGGAGCTGTCCGCGTCCTGTCAGCCAGCGGATGACAACACGCCATCTGTTTGCACTAACTTCCCTGGGCCTGTTCTCGGGCGGCTGTCCCCACTGGCATTCGGGTTCTGACAGCTTTGCTTGCGTTGTCTTTCATTTTCTTAAAATGATATAAATCAGTATCTGCTTTCCTTTCGTATGTGTGATTTTTAAAAGTATATATTTTTATTGATTTCAGAGAGGAAGGGGGAGGGAGAGAGAGAGAGAGAGAGAAACATCAGCGATGAGAGAGAATCATGGGCCGGCGGCCTCCTGCGCGCCCCACACTGGGGATCGAGCCTGCAACCCAGGCCTGTGCCCTGACCGACCAGGAATCCAACCGTGACCTCCTGGGTCATAGGTCACACTCAACCCAAGCCCCAGGGGTCTGCGGAACCAGAGCTTCTCGTGATGGGCAAAGCCACGGCCAGCCCACATGTTGGGGAAGGGCCTGGTAGAGAGGGAATGTGCAGTTGGTGCTGGAGATGAACACTGTCCAGACAACACCTTTTGTTGTTGTTGTTTCTGAATCCTCACCCGAGGATATTTTTCCATTGATTTTTTGGGAGAGAAGTGGAAGGGAGAGGGAAAGACAGAGAAACATCCATGTGAAAGACACATCGATTGGTTGCCTCCTGCAGGAGCCCTGACCAGGGCTCAGGCGGGGAGGAGCCTGCAACCCAAGTACATGCCCTTGACCCGAATCAAACCCGGGACCCTTTTGTCCACAGGCCCGCACTCTGCCCACTGAACCACACTGGCTCAGGCCAGACAACACTGGAGCAGGTGGCTGGTGCTGGGATGCGGCCTGGGGGAGAGGCGTGGGAAAGTGCATTGGCCACGCAGACACCCTGCAGAGCTGGATGGGTCCGTGGGGAGCGCATTACCCGCCCTCCCTTGGGGCAGGGCTCGTCCCTGGGTCGGTGTTTCGGTTTCATTTCCAGGAGAGGCGGGCATGTTGGCTGAGCTCTCCGCTTTTCGCCTCCCTGGGGGGGAGGCAGCGGGGTGGGGGCTCAGCTCTGCGGCCTCAAGGGCTGTGGATGTAACTCTCCCTGGAGGCCCAGAACCCCTGACCAGTGATTACAACATGACAAAAACACATGTGCAATCGTGCCCGGCGACATGTGTGCCTTGAAGAGGGTTTAAGAGGCAGAAGACGGGCACGAGAACGGGTGGGAGCCATTCGCAACGCCCTGGGCACTGCAGCCCCACGGAACACGCCCTCTGCAAACACCCAGAAATGCTCCTTTTTAAGACATAAAAGTCCTCAGAACAGCCGGCGGGAGGAAGGGCGGGAGGCTGTAGGGAACTGGGCGAGGGGGGTGCAGGGGACGCGGGCATCTGTAAACGTTTCAACAACAGCAATAAAGGGAAAATGAAAGCCTTCCGTGGCCATCGACTGAGAAACAGAAAGAAAACCCTCAGAACACAGCCACAGCTGCCGCCCCGGAATCAGAGCTAAAGCAACGTCCCCCAAAGTGAAACTGAAACCCGGACCCGCAGGCCGAGCTGCAAGACAGGAGTTTCTGCTGCTGCTGCTGGCGCCGGGGGGAGGCGGGAGGTGGCCAGCAGGGCGTCGGGGAATTCGCCCGCAGCCAGAACCGGCTCTGGGACTCAGGGCGGCTGTCGCCACGGGCCGGCCGCCCGCATCGGGGGCTCCTTTGTACCGAGATGCGCAGATACGCCCTCCTCGGGGGCTCCTCTGGGACACGTCTCGCTGGGCGATAAGGAGATGCCTGTGGCTCCGAAGGGGCCCAGATGGAAGGAAAGTTGTTTGGACAGAGGCTGATGGCCTGGAAGCAGGGTATTTAGATTCTTTTTTTAAAAAAAAAAGGAAGAAAGAAGAAGGCTCTCTCCCAGGAGTGCGCCCCTCTCTCTCTCTACGCCCACCCCCGACCCCCTGGGCCCCTGACCACAAGGGCCCCCATGAGACTGGCAATGGGGGAGCAATGGGCAGTGGCAGCTCCTCCCCGCCGGGCTGACCCCCTGAATCTGTCTCCAAGGCCCCCTTTGCCCCCTTCTCTCTGACCTCCCCTTGAGCTGAGGCAGCCCAGCCAGGCTCTCCTGTTGCTGCTTCTATGCCCAAGGGAAAGAGTACGTTTTCGTGTTTTTCAATATTTGAGTTTTTTTTCTGCTTCCTCCTCTCTGTCCCTCCTCCTCCTCCTCCTCCTCTCTCCCTCTCTCTGCATCTCTACTTTAAGGCTCTTTTTTCCTTTAATCTCTTGGCCCTGAGTGCTCGATGCCTCAATACATGTATTTGATCTGTATTTCGTGGTAGTTTTTCTCAGCTGCCCGTTAAGTCTTACTTGCGATGACCCTCGTTTTTCAGTGTTTGTGGACACAGACTCCCTAAGGTTTCCTTGTATATCCCCTGGCTCCCTGGTTAGCTATCCTGCGGCATCCCCCACCCCGTGATTATTCTCTCTTCCCTCCTCTCTTCTTTCTCTCTCTCTCTCTCTCTCCCTCTCCCTCTCCCTCTCTCCCTCTCTCCCTCCCTGCCTCTTTCTCTCTCTCCCTTCCTTATGCTGAGTGAGCATAGGAGTCCTCTATGTGCTCCGAACACCTTTCTCCATCCTCCCCTCCGACCCCACCCAGTGCCCTTCAGCAGGCAGCTGCCACACGCAAGATTGGGACCTAGCCGTGCGCACCCAGGCGGGTCCTGCCGGGCGGGGACTGTTTCTGAGAAAAAGCACACCCGGCCCTGAACACTGGCTGCGAGGAGCTCACCTTCGCCCTGCTGCCAAATAAAACGCAGGGCAGCCGCCCACCCTGGAATTTCCCCTGATTAATGGCCTAGGAGCACCCGGCTCGGCTCCAAGCTCCATATACACTGACATCCAAGCTCAGGAAGCGAACGGTTTTCCCAGAAACGGCACAACACGGCCAGTATTCCGGCGACGTCCGTTTCTGAGCCATAAAAATAGTGAGTGCCAGCCCTGCGCTTACAGATCCAGCCCCGGGGTCATGTCCCCCAGGTGCGGTCTCTCTGGTTTTCTGGGGGTGAAAATCTCCTGTTCTCGTTTTTAGTTTCTGTTTCAAGTATTTTCTTATTTCAGAGAGGAAGGAAGAGAGGGAGAAGGGAGAGAGGAGGGAGGAGAGAGAGAGAAGGGGGGAGAGGAGAGAGAGAGCGAGAGACTGACAGACACATCAATGATGAGAGAGAATCGCTGATCAGCTGCATGTGCCTGGCTGGGAATCGAACCTCCTGGTTCCTAGGTCGACACTCAGACATCGAGCCACACTGGCTGGGCTCATGTTCTCGTTCTGAGAGGAGTTGGGTGTTTGTTCCAAATGCCTGTCACAGCCCGTGGCCCACAGTTTTCCTTAAGTACCAGGTTCAAGGGTGCATAATGGCAACCGACTCCCAGGTCTGTGTGTTGAACTGAATTCCGTGAACAGTGAAATAGCAACTCAACTAGCATGTCCGTTTCGCTCTTCATTTCTCTGTAACAGTGGCCAGCACCTCTGCGAGGCAAGCCCCGTAGCCTTCCCACCTCCCGCCAGCGGCCCCTCCCAAGTCCCTTCTACGAGGAGATTCTCAAGAAGAACTGAGCATGGCGCCGGCAGGTCAGGGCACGTCCCCAGGCTTCGGGTTCAATCCCCAGTTGGTTGGGGCGCATCCGAGAGGCAACCAGCTGCTGTGTCTCTCTCGCACGGATGCTCCCTCCTTCCCCGCCCTCCTCTCTCTAAAATCAATACAAAATAATAATAAAACAATAACTGGGTGTGTAGCCGCTGAGCAATGGAGTCTGCGGAGGGTTTCAAAGGACGGGGCACGACCAGGTATCCCTTCGATGAAATCCAGGACAATGAACTGAAGGAGATGGAGGAGGACAAGGAGGTGACGGTCACAGGACACAGGAGAGAGATGATGGCGGTGCGGATGAGATGGGGCAGCCAGGGAGACGGAGGACTGGGCATAGATAAAGGAACACAGCCACATCCACTCATCAAACATGGTCTATGGTTACTTTCATGGACAAGTCGAGTAGGTGAGTCAGAGACCGTATGGCCCGCAAAGCCTAAAATGTTTATTAGGTGGCTCTTTGCAGAAAAATGTTTGCTCACCCAAGTAGAGAGCCTAATGGTTCAGGACTTCCCAGATTGGAGGGAAATTCCAGAGTTCCTCCTGACGACAGCTGGCACTCCCAACTTCTTCTAAAGAGAAAACCGGGGGTCACCATGGCTTGTAGGCTCTTGAGGGGAATGGAACTTAAGAGCAACAGGAATCACCCAGCAAGTGTGGCTCAGTGGTTGAGTATTGACCCGTGAGCCAGGAGGTCACAGTTCGATTCCGGTCAAGGGCACAGGCCCGGGTTGCGGGCTCCATCCCCAGTGTGGGGCGTGCAGGAGGCAGCCTGTCCATGATCCTCTCTCATCATTGATGTTTCCATCTCTCCCTCTCCCTTCCTCTCTGAAATCAATAAAAACAGATTTAAAAATAAAACGAGGACTAGGAACCGATTGAAAGGGTCAGCAAGGGGCGGCTTGGCCAGATTTTCCTTTGCAAAGGAAGAGCAGTGCAAAACCTATTTCTGAGGCAGGATCGGCCAGACACGGGGACCAACTGGCTAAGGGTTCTGGAGACCGCAAGCGGACACTGGTCTCATGGCTTTCAGAGGACAGATGAGGGAGAGGCTCAGGCATGGTGAGTGAAATAAAATATATCATTAAAGTTAATTTTAACTGGTTTCCCCTCCCCTGCCTTTAAAGGCAAGGCTACTAGACATTTTTAACTCCTAAGTATATAATCTTTGGACCTTGCTGGTCTAAAGAGAATCACGACTACTTAACTTTCTGACTAAGTCGGGGCACATGCAAGCATCAACCCACGAACACACAAAGGAGTGGAACAACAAAGCCACCACCGCTCTCGCTCCCAAATCAATCAATAAAGTTTTTTTTTTAATGTTTAAAGTCTGCGGTGGGGCCTGAACAACTGGGTTTCTAGCAAGTTCCCTGGTGGTGCCAATGCTGCTGCTTCAAGACACTACCCTCAGGGAGCCTCGGGGAGCAGCGGCTGATGGTTCCTGCACCTCACTGACCGCCCTCCCTCCTCCTCTCCTTCCTCCTCCTCCTCCATCTTCCATTCGTTAAGTTCCCCAGGCATGCTGCTCTGAGTGCCTCGAGTTTTCAGCAGCTGAGAAGCGACTGGGGGGTTGGGGGGGGCGCCGTCCTCCGGAAGTCCTCCCCATCCCCACCCCCCACCACCGCCAGGCAATTTTTTGTTCTGCTCAGTACCTATAGGGGCTGATCCGTTGTCATGGAAACTGCTGGCTGGCGTGGGCGGGGGAGGCAGCCATGGCCTTGGTGGAGAGCTTCAGAGATTGCCATGTTCCTGCTGTGGAGATGTAAACATGCACTGGGGTGTGTGTGTGTGTGTGTGTTTTGTTTGTTTTTTTAACAACATATTTTAATTGATTTCAGAGAGGAAGGGAGGTGGGAGACGGAGAAAAAGAGCAGTCATGAGAGAGAGTCACTGATCCGCTGCTTCTTGCACACCCCACGGTGGGGATAGAGCTGGGGATGGAGCCCAAAACCCAGGCCTGTGCCCCGACCAGGAATCGAACCGTGACCTCCTGGTTCGTAGGCTGAGGCTCAACCACTGAGCCGCACCCGCCGGGCTCAGGTGTGTTTTCTTTAAAACCTCAGCACATTGCTGTCCTGTCTCTATGCTTCTTGAAAGAGGGAGCAAGAAGTTGAGTGACACTAGTGAACACACTCTGCACCGAGGGTCAGACCTGGGTCCAGGAAGAGGGCCCTGGGCTGCCGGGAGGAGTGCTCACCCGCCTGTCCCGTGTTCACTGCAGCAGAGCGGGTCCCACGAAGCCATGGCCACGACCAAGAGCGGGAGACGGGCAGAGAAAGACACCTATTGATCTAAGGGCCTGTCCTTCCCAACAAGGCCCTGAGGGCAAGGCCACCGCCACCAGGAGCCTGACTGGCAGCTGGTGGGCGTCTTCTTTTGTGACTTCCTTTCATTATGCGATAAATCAAGTTCTTTTTGTGGTTGCTCATCCTCACCCAGGATATTTTTTCCATTGATTTTTTTAGAGAGAGTGGAAGGGAGGAAGGGGGGAGAAGGAGGGAGGTGGGAGGGAGAGAGATGTGGGGAGGGGAGAGGGGGAGAGAACGAGATAGACGTCGATGTGAGAGATACAAGATCAGCTGCCCTCTGCACCTGCCCTGGACCAGGACTGCCCAGGGAACACACCCACAGCTCAGACACGTGCCCTTGACTGGGAATCAAACCCTTGACCGTTTGGTGCGCATGCTGGCGCTCTAACCACTGGCCCACACCGGCCAAGGTGAGGATGGCTTTTGGTCACCTTCTGGTCCCCTGGGGTGGTCTCTGTTCCTTCCTGTCTGCTCCATGAAGGGACACCGTCCCATTTCGGCCTGGAGCCTGGGTTTTGGGACACAGGAGAGGTGGGCGTCCGTCCTTGGGGGCCAACATCTGGTGTGGGCTCGACCAGGGTCAGTGAAGCTCTCCAGTTGGGGGCCCACGTGGGTGAAAAGAGCACAAAGTGACAAGTACAAAACCTTGGTACAAAAGTGACGTTTTCTTCTGAGTGTGTCCAGAAGTCACAACAGCTCACCCAGAATACCAGTCAATTGCTCCTGTGCCATCAAGTGCCACACGTCAAAAAACGTTAACAGCCCTGACCGGTGTGGCTCAGTGGATAGAGCGTCAGCCTGAGGACTCAAGGGTCCTAGGTTCGATTCTGGTCAACGGCATGTACCTTGGTTGCGGGCACATCCCCAGTGGGGTGTGTGCAGGAGAAGAAGGGAGAGGGACAGAAAGGATTTTGCAGGATAGGTTTTGTTTCTGTTCTTTTTAAGGAGAGAATAATGCCCTCGCTGGTGTGGCTCAGTGGACAGAGCGTCGGCCTGCAGACCGTTGGGTCCCAGGTTCGATTCCAGTCAAGGGCACATGCCTGGGTTGCGGGCTCGGTCCAACATGCAGGAGGCAGCCAATCAATGATTCCCTTTCATCACTGATGTTTCTCTCTCTCTCTCTTCCTCTCCCTTCTTCTCTGATATCAACAAAAAATATATTTTAAGAAAATAGCCCTAACCGGTTTGGCTCAGTGGGTAGAGCGTCGGCCTGCGGACTGAAGGGTCCCGGGTTCGATTCCAGTGAAGGGCATGTACCTTGGTTGCGGGCTCATCCCCAGTAGGAGGTGTGTAGGAGGCAGCTGATCGATGTTTCTCTCTCATCGATGTTTCTCACTCTCTACCCCTCTCCCTTCCTCTTTGTAAAAAATCAATAAAATATATTTTTAAAAAAAAGAAAAATAAAATAAAAATGAAGAGAGAGAATGAGGAGGAGAACGCACCCTTTGCTCTGGGCGCCCGGACTGGCCACATCCTTGGAGACAGAAAGCGGGGTGGTGGCGGCTGACCTGTGCGGGTCACTGTTTAACAGGTCAGAGTTTCCATTTTGCAAGACGACAAACTTGGGAGGCTGGTTGCACAATAAGGTGAATGTACTTAACACGGCCGGTCGAACAACTGAGTAAATGGCTAAGCCGCCTGGCCTTGGAGGGGCCTGACCCAGGCCCCTGCGCAGCCACAGGCCCTGTTTGCAAAGCCCCTCGCCTCTGTGGCCTCTGCAAAGCCACGTCCGGGGTGAGCAGGCGACACTCACCAGGATGGGCCGCACCTGCCTCACCTCCGCTGGCTGCCGGCCCCAGGCTGGGCAGGGGGCTGTTTCTCTGAAAGGCTCCCATCAGGCAGGACTAGGAGCCTGTGGAGCCAGAGGCCTCTGAGGGGCCCCTCTGATCCCCTGGTGCCAGGCTTCTGCCTGAGCCTCTCCCCGAAACCACAGGCCATTTCTTTCAGCCGCTCTGGGGCCTCCCCCATGCATTGGACCAAATGGAAATAATAAAACTTTTTGCAGGGAAAAAAAAAAAAGGTTGCCCAGGCAGGCAGTTTGGCCCAACGAACAGAGCATCAGCTGGCTGACTGAAGGGGCTTGGGTTCCATCAATGTGTCTCTCTCACATGGATGTTTTTACAGAATGAGGTGAACCCCACGAGGAAGGATGCAGAACAGTTATAGCACGTGGAGACGGCCGACCAAGCTCGGGCCCTGGCGCGGCAGCTCGCTCTCCGCCAAGGTTGAGGGAAGCTGGTGTCTCTCCACCAGCTGCGTCCTTTGCCGGAGCGTTTTCCCACGGCTGCGGCAGTCACCTGCTGCCCAAGGAGCTGCTCCCTTGCAGGAGGGGGGGGGCACTCACTCAGAACCCGTCTGCCTTTCTTAGAAAAACGTCCCCCAACGCTGGTTTCTGACAGGCAGAGGCGTTCTCCCGAGCAACCTCTCCTCGGTCTCCCCGTCCAACAAACCCAAGGAGCCCCGTGTGGGCACCCCCGTCGCTCAGTGAGGAACGGACGGGGGAGCTGGATTCCAGGGTCTGGCCAGGAGCGTGCGACTTGTCAACCTTCTCCCCGCTGTTTTAATTCATCCTTTTCCTTGTTTTAAGTTTTCATTTCTTGATTTGAGGGGGAGAGAGAAAAGGGAGGCAGGAGAGAGAGAAACATCGACTTGGCATTCCACTTATGCATTCATTGGTTGCTTCTTTTAAAAGATACATTTTTTTTAATTGATTTCAGAAAAGGAAAGGGGAGAGAGAGGGATAGAAACATCAGTGATGAGAGAGAATCATGGATCGGCTGCCTCCTGCACGCCCCCCACTGGGGATGGAGCCCACAACCCGGGCCTGTGCCCTGACAAGGAATCAAACCGAGACCTCCTGGTTCATAGGTCGAAGCTCAACCACTGAGCCTCGCTGGCAGGGCCATCGGCTGCTTCTTGTATGTTAATGCTGGGAGATGAGGTCTGCTATGGTCAGAGGATCCAACCCCCACCCTTGGCATGTGGGAACAGCGCTCCAACCAAGCTACTGGCTGGGGCTAACTCATTCTTTATATACAGTTCTGTTTAAATAAGACCCATTTGTTTTCTCATGTTGACAACCCCTCTCCCCCTAACCCCCCACCCCTGGTTAAATACACACGATGAGTATAATTTAACTCCCACAGGGAGAAAAAAGGGGACATCTGTAATACTTTCAACAATAGAGACAAATTAAAAGTAAATAAGGGGGGGGGGTAGAAAGGGGGAAATGGGAGAGATCTGCAATGCTATCTATCTATCTATAAATATATGTAATCTAAATCTAACTAAATACACACACACATATGGGTCTGAAAACAAGTATTTTCGCTGTGTGAAGAATAAGTATGCCTCCCAGCCCAGTCCGGGGTGTTATCTGAATACGATGCACGTCTGTCTCCCTCACACCAGGCCCCGGGTCTGAGCAGCTGCTGCTGTAACAGGCACTTCTGGTTGAAATGGTTCTTAAACAAAACAGTGGTATCTTAATGTCCATGGCTCGAAAAAGACGAACCCGGGGCTCGTCCCAGACCATGCGCTGCCCTTGCCTGCCCCGCGGGCTCTTTGTCCATGTTAGTGAGCTCAGGCTTCGGGGGGGAGGGGGACCCGAGACCGGTCTTTCCGCATTGCTGAGCGGAACCAGCTCATCACGGCCCTGACCAGCCCCGACTCACAGGTCTCATCTCCCGGCATGGGGGAGGAGCCCGCCGCCTGCCATATTCTGTGGTTGATCCACAAACTGTGTTTTCCTTTTGTTGTGAGTCCCCATCTTCCTTCTGCTTTCAATTTCCTATTTGGAAGAGTCCCACTTCTTACAATAAGAAAAAAAATGTCTCCTGCGGCCGTTTCCCTCGTGGTTTTGGCCGTCACGCTCCTTTCCCCTGTCGTCATGATTTTGTCTACTGGTGCTTTTAGCTATTGTCCTGTTTCAAGCCCCCAGCCCGTCTTCTTTCTTTAAAAAAAAAAAAAAGTTATTGATCTGAGAGAGAGAAAGGGAGGGGGGGAGAGAAAGAGACAGAGAAGTACCGATGTGTTGTTCCGCTTAGCTATGCGTTCATTGGTTGCTTCCTATGTGCCCTGACTCGGGGTCGAACCTGCAACTTTGGGGTATCAGGATGATGCGCTAGCCCCCTGAGCTAGCGACCCTGCCAGGACTCATCCCCTCGTACTGGGTGGGGAGGAGAAACTGTAATCAGATTACCATTCCACTTCACCTCAGCAGGCTCCCCCTGAAGGGGTCTGAGCCAGCCCCTGCCTCGGGGCCTTTGCGCTGGCTGTGCCCTGAGCTGGGAAGCCTTCCCTTCAGGGTTCGCTTCCTGGCTTCACTAGCCTCTCAGTTTGCCACCCTGGGGAGATCTTCCCTGACCACTCTGGCCTAAGACATCATCGCCCCTGGCTTTACTCTCTCTTCCACGACCTCAGGGCCATCACTCCAGTCACCATCCTATGTACCTGGTGACGACCCACCTCCTCCTCCGCTAGCACTGAACTTCCAGGCGGTGAGCCACAACCTCTCTCAGGCCTCAGAGACTCCCCACGGCTCCATGCAAACAGGAACCAATCATGAATGAAATGCACTGAATGAAACTCTCTCCCTCACTCTCCGGGCCAGGCCTCTGCCTGCTGGTTTCTATCTGCAGTTCCGGCTCCAAGCACTTAAGTCTGGCAAACTGGAGGTCCCCCCCCACCCCCCCACCCCCGCCCATGTTTCCGAGCAAATGCACGAATGTGTGAGCGGCTGGACAGAAAACGCAGGGTCTCTGCGGCTAGCTGGAGCTTGTGGTTTCTAACAGGGTGTGAGGGCTGCAGGCAGCTTTGCTTTCCTAGACAAAGCCGGGCTGGTGAAATGTGCGCGTGAGGTGTTCAGGGGGAGGGGGAAGGGGTCGTCCACTGGCCCCTTCTCCAGCCCGCCCAGCCCCCAGCCCAGTTGTTCTCCTAGATTAGCTGTGTTCAGCCATCAAAAGCTTTCTCACTGCCCCCCGCCGGGGCAGGCTTTGCCTGTTGCCATGGAAACTGTAGTCGGGGAGCCTGGCTGTGGAAATGGAGACAGAACCGAAGGGGGTGGAATTTCCCGGGCTCTAAGGGTGAACGGATGTGGGCTCAGAAAGGACCCCGCACAGGCTAGGCCTGGGCATCCCACACGCAGCCACTGGCCGGGGGGGGGGGGGGGGGGGGGGGGGGGGGGGGGTGCTGCTGAGCACCTGGGATGTGGCTGGTCCCACTGGAGACGCGCTGTCAATGCAGAGCGTGCACCGCATTTCCGGGAGTTTCCACCGATAGAGGAGGTGTCTGAGTCCCTTGCGGACACGTCTGGTGTGGATTCGCGCCTCTTACTTCACTATTATTGGGGGTGTGGTCCCTGCACGTGACTGGCAGTCGTGGCTGTGACACTGAGAGAGGAAGGAAGGGGGAGAGGGAGACGGAGAGAGGGGAGGGAGAGAGAGAAAGAGAGAGAATTTGTTGTTACACTCATTGGTTGATTCTTGTATGTGCCCTGACTGGGGATTGAACCCAAAACCTTCGTGTATAGAGATGAGCTCTAACCAACTCAGCTCCCTGCCAGGGTCACCTTATCCTCTATTCGTATGGAACAGCGCTCTTCTAGAGCATGTGGGAGTGAACAAATGAATGATCTTTGATCAAATCAGGGACTGTTGCCCGGGCAGTGTGGCTCAGGGGCTGAGCATCAACCTATGAACCAGGAGGCCACAGTTCAAGTCCTGGTCAGTGCACATGGAATGTTTCTATCTCTCCCTCTCCCTTCCTCTCTGAAATCAATAAAAACATATTTAAGTCCTAGCCAGTCTGGCTCAGTGGATAGAGCGTCGGCCTGTGGACTCAAGGGTCCCAGGTTCCATTCGGAAGGTCAAGGGCATGCACCTTAGTTGCAGGCACATCCCCAGTGGGGGGTGTGCAGGAGGCAGCTGATCGATGTTTCTCTCTCGTGGATGTTTCTGTCTATCCCTCTCCCTTCCTCTCTGCAACAAATCAATAACATAGTTTTAAAAAAATATTTTTAAAAAAAGAAATTCCTTCGATTGTATGGACTGCCGAGCCTCATTTGAGACTGCGGCTCTCACATCCTTTCCCGTCCGTTGTTCACGAAATCGAATTTCACGTTCTTTCATCCTGCGCAGTGGATGGATAGATTGTGTTGAAGAGGGCATCTCCCACCCATGATTACAAAAAGCTCCTCTTGTGTGATATTGCGTGGGGCTCGAACAGAGCTCTCCCCGCCGCGGGCAGTCACCCCTCCCCCGACTCCCTGCGCCCGGAAACTCTTGGGGAAGGCGGGAGACACACGTCTAATTGGAAACGTGTGGTTCCGGAAAAGCAGCAGCTCCGCGTGGCTTCCTGGGCCAACCCTCGACTGCGTTCCAGGGCAGAGGCGCACCGTGGTTAGCGGCTGGCGCTCCGCTGGGGCTCACGCAGCCTCCCCCGCAGGAAGCCGCGCACTTTCTTGGAAACAACTGAGCGTTGGCCTCTGTTTCAAAGACACAAGTTTCCAAATCATAAACATCCCGAGCGCTACCATCTCCTCTCCAAACTGTTCTCTCTTTGGTTTGTTTTGTTTGTTTGTTTGGGGGGCTGGGGGTGAAACGCTGGCTTCCCCGTGTTCTGAGGCCCTGGGTGCCTGTTCTGGGGGTCCCGGGCCCACACTGGTGCTTGTGTGTGTGTGCGCACCGGCCATGCGAATGCGCACAGCCATCTGGTTCCGGATACGCTCGGCGGAACCAAATTACTCGGGGCACTAAATCACAGCCGTATCAAGACGAGGAGCTGCGGGGCCGTGCCTTGGAGCACACATGTGGAGGCACGTCTGTCCAAAGGAATCGCGTGCATCTTCCTCCAGGCGCAACGCGAGAGTCCAAACATCCCGCAAATCAATCTCAGCGGCAGCCCCTCCCCAGCAGGCGCCCCCACCTTCCCGGGCACAGCCTCTGCAGACACTCCAGACAACCCACCGCCTGCAGGTGGTGGTGGTGGTGGGGGGGTGGCTGAGTCTTTGCTTCCAGGGCTAAAAGGATCCATTGAGGTGATTTAAGGGAGTGGGAGGGCCAGACGCAATCCCACTCTCCTCCCTGGCCTTGGGGACGGGAAGCGTTTACATTGATGTGCACACAGGTGTGTCCACATGCAGACGCTCCGATCACCAGTCAGAGACAAACAACGTGGCCAGCGCCCTGGGTTCCAGGGGTCACAGCGCTCTTCCCTAGTCCGACAGCCCCGTGAAAATCCACCGGTTCCGTTTGCTGCGTTTTCTAGTCTTTCCTTTGTGCACATCGCGACGTACGGTTTTCCATGAGAGGCGCCTGGTCCCTTATCCCCGATGGAACGTCTTTTCCGTTTACTCCACGAGCATTTCCACATCATGAAACAGACTTTCAAATACGGCTTCATCTGGGAAAACGAAAATAGTCTGACTCTTGGTTTCTTTTTTCCCTTACCTTCCTATCAGAGGATTTCATTGTGGAAAAGGAAGACATCGAACGTGAGAGCACACTCTTAATACATGTTTTAAATTTTTTATTTACTGATTTTGCGAGAGAGAGAGAGAGAGAGAAAGAGAGAGAGAGAGAGAGAGAGAGAGAGAGAGGAAAAGAACACGATGCTTTGTTTGAATCAAACCTGATACCTTAGCATATGGGGATGATCTTCTAACCATCGGAGCTGCCTGGCCAGGGAGAATGGTGATATTTCTGACACAGAGGGTTAGGTGAGCTATATGTTAGAATTAATCCCACCTATGAAGGCAGTGAGCAGCCACAGCTACAGGCAAGCCCAGGCTCCCTCGGCACGGCCCGGGTTGCTGTAGGAAGGACCTGGGGCCAATCTAAACAAGCAGGAGAGAGGCTGGGATGGCAGCGGCCTCTCCCGCTGAGGCGCTTAGTCCTTGAGAAGAAGGCTGAATGTCAACATCTGGCCCCGCTGCCAGATAAAACCTCAGTTCAACAACCCACCGTGGAATGCTCCCCTGATTAATGAGCTACAGGCTGGACTGGAGTCCAAGCAACATATAGACCTGCCATCCGGCTCAGGAAGGGCCCGGCTTTCCCGGAAAGAGCACAACCCGCCACTGTTCCTCCATTTCCTCCCCGAGAAAACCAGCCAACACTGGCCGTCTGTGGCGCAGGCTGCGTACCTGCCGGGGCCCATCACTCACCCGCCCCCTGCCCCGCGCGTCCCCTGGGCCCATCGTCAGGCTGTCAGGAGGGTGTGCAGAGGGTGGCTGTGGGTGAATGTTGGACCCTGTGCTGCATCTCGCCAGCCTATGCTCACGGAAGGAAATTCTGTAACACATTCGGAGCGATGCTAAGTAGATAAGAATTCACTGTTTCATTTTTTTAATAACGACTTTATTGAGAGATCCTTCGTGCCATGCAATTCACCCATTTAAAGTGTACAATTTAAACGGGTTCTGGTATATTCAGAGTCATGCAACCATTACCAAAATCAATTTTAGGGCATATTCATCACCCCCCAAAAAAATTCTATGCCTCCTGGCAGTCTGCCAACACCTCTAACCCTATTCTACATACTCATCTACTTCTCTGTCTGTAGATTTTCCTATTCTGAATCACACAATGTGTGACTCTTTTTAAAAATATATTTTTTATTGATTTGAGAGAGAGAGAGAGAGAGAGAGGAAGGGAGAGAAAGAGAACCATTGAGAGGCTGCCTCCTGCGCACCCTCTACTGGGGATCTCGCCCACAACCTGGGCACGTGCCCTGACGGGAAATCAAACGGGCGCCTTCTTGGTGCAAGGGACGATGCTCAGCCAACTGAGCCACACCACCTGAGAAATATTACATGACTCTGGGGAAGGGTGGCAATCCTAAATGCAATTATTTTTTTACAATATTTTTCAATGACTGTTGACATTCAATATTATTTTAGTTCCAGGTGTGGTCAGACATTTACATAATCTACGAAGTGATCCCCCCAAGAAGGCTAGTACCCACCTGGCACCATAGTTATTACAACAATACTGACTATACCCCCTATGCTGTCTTAATCCCTCTTTCACGTAGCTTTCTTTCATGTCGCTTGATGTTTTCAAGGTCCTCCATGCTGTAACATCCATCAATACTTTATTCCTCTCCATAGCTAAGTGATATTCCATTGTATGGCTCAGCCACTTGTGTTCTCAGTTAGCACAAATATTTAATGTCGCATCTTGCAATGGTGTCAAGAGGCCAACTTGCGTGTACTATCTACCAGCATCTTCCCACTTTCCCTTCTTGAAAAACAACAAGGTCTTTCCCATCCCTTTGAGGATCTTCCTGAGTAAAAATTCATTTATAAAACACAAAACAACTGAAGACTTTAGCACTGAAGGTGCCGTGCTCTTGTTTTAATAACATTACTCTTATTTGTAAAGCAATGTGAATGATTATTGTAGACAGACCCCATTTTATTTGTCTGTTCCTAAGTTGATGAGCATTGAGGTGGTTTCCAAACTGTTATGAATAATGCTTCGATCAACATCCAACCTTCCTATCACCACTTCAAGATTTTTTCCTCAGGTTATTTGCAAACCCCAAATCGTGTCCTTTTTCTGCTCATGCTTGTCAATTACATAAAGACCAAATGACGTGCCCGGCCAGTGTGGCTCAGCTGGCATCCTGTGCACCAGGAGCTCGCCAGCTTGATTCCAGTCAGGACACACGCCTGGGTTGTGGGCTCCATCCCCGGTGAGGGGCACACAGGAGGCAGCCGATCAATGGTTCCCTCTCATTACTGATGTTTCTCTCTCTCCCTCCCCCTCTCTGAAATAAAAACATGTATTTTAAAAAGATAAAGCGACTTCCCCCGTGGATTTCCTGTACCCTTTTTGGATCACCATGAGATGGACGGCTTTCACCTTTCATCGCGTTTGACTTTCTCATCTGTGTCCCGATGGATGCACATTTCTCCGTTTGGATGTTCCCCTCCTTCTTGGGGACTGGCAATTACAAACTGTGAGTCGGCACAGGATGCCTTTGAGTGGCTGCACATATGGCAGCCATTTCCCGCTATGTCCCATCTGCCGCTTACATTTCCCTCCGCTCCGTGTGTACGCGTCCAACTGCTATGCAGTCCCCTGTGTCGGCACTTCTGGGTGTGCGCTTTGCCTTCAGCATTAGTGTTGGCACTGCCTCGGCCACCCCAGGATGACACCGGTGCTCACCTGCGTTGTCTTTCCATGAGGGAGAATAGGACACCACCACTGGCCCTTCTCCAATCCAAACACTGCCCTCCCACCCCACCCCACCCCACCCAGATTCATTCTCTCTCTCTCTCTTCCCCACAACCCCACCGCTCTCTCTAAAAATCAATGGGAAACAATATCCTGGGGTGAGGATTAACAATAACAAAAGAGAATGACAAGCGGGTCAGAAGGGAATGACATCTCGAACTAGATACCCACGTCCCTGAGAACAAGCAGAATGTCGGCCAACAGACAGCCCTCAGTTCAGTGCCCGCCGGGGAACCCCAGGCCGGACTACAAGCCGTGCACATGCCGCCGTGGAAACTCTCCTCCCAAACGGCACAGACCCGGCCAAAGCCGTGGACACCTCTGTTTCCGAACCACGCAGACTCGTCCTGCTTGTGGTCTGCAGCTCACGTGTCCAGCCCTGTCAGCAACCATTTCGGGGCAGCGGGGTTGTTTGGAGGGAAGGGGAGTGGAAATCCTTCCCTTCTCTTTTTTTTGTTTTTATCTTTTCTTTCTTTTAAAATATATTTTTTATGATTTCAGAGAGGAAGGGAGAGGGAGAGATAGAAACACGAATGATGAGAGAGGACCCCTGATCAGCCGCCTCCTGCACGTCCCCTTGTTGGGGATCGAGGTACCTGCCCTTGACGGGAATCAAACCCGGGACCCTTCAGTCCATGTGCCAACGCTCTATCCACTGCGCCACACCGGCGAGGGCCCTTCCCTTTCCTTATTTCCTGGCCCTCTGATGTTCAGCTTTGATTCCAGAACACGCTACGGAGCTGCGCTTCCGTAATTAGCGCAGAAGAAACACGAATCAAAACCCGCGACGCAGTGACACGCAGACGACGGGCCACAGCACTGTCATGGAGACCCACGGGACTTCACGAACCGGTGTCACCCCGACCGATGGTTCAAGCAAAGAATTTACTGCATCGCTTCCCCTTATTGTGCCTGTTTTAGTGTGCAGGGTGCGCCTTCCTGCGTCACTACGGCCCATGCTGCGTGTAATAACTATTACACCTGTTGTGAATCATAGTCAGTAACCCTGTGGAAACACGGCCTCACAGCAAATAATTCACTGCTGCTCCTTATGGGTCGAACAGTCTCCCGCCCCACCCCCCAAATTCATACGCTGAAGTCCTCACTCCCAGTTAGTGCCCCCCAAGGGAACCGCACTTGGAGATGGGTTGTTGTTGACGTTAGAGAGAGAGAAAAGGGAGAGAAACGCTGATGTGAGAGCAAAACATCCACCGGCTGCCTCCTACACGCTCAGCCCGGGGAGGGAGCCCGGACCCTTGGCACATTGGGATGATGCTTCTCCAACCAACTGAGCTGCCCGGCCGAGACGGAGGTGGGCTCTCACAGAGGCAGCTGAGTTAAAAGGAGGTCACGAGGGCGAGTCCTAGCCCAGTAGGACCGGTGTCCCTGTATGAGGAGATTTGCGCACAAATGCGTTCAGAGGGAGGCCGATGTGAAGACGCAGGAAAAGAGCACCGTTTACAAGGCACCGGGCGAGGCCTGGAACACATTACGGCCTCGCAGCCTGCGGAAGCAGCTGACCCCGCCGGCCCCCTGACCTCAGACTCGCAGTCTCCAGGCCCGGGAGGCTGTGCGTTTCCGTGGCCCTTTGTCTCAGCAGGCCTTGCAAATAAATACGCTTCCCCGACCAGGGTGCCCACCCCCCCCACACCCTCCTACGAATTCTGGAGCTTATTTAGGCTGATAAGAAACTGAGCCTTTATCTAAAGAGCAACTGGATCCGCTGGCACACTTTAACCCAGGAAGTCAACCTGGGGGCCTTATCTTTCTTTTTCTTTTTTTTTTATTTGTTGATTTAAGAGAAGGAGAGAAACATCAATTTGCTGTTCCACTCATTCATGCATCCATTGGCTGATTCCTGCTTGTGCCCTGACTGGGGATCAGACAAACCCACAGCCTTGGCGTAGTGGAGTGACACTGGCCAACGGAGCTGCCTGGCCAGGGCTGGGCATCTTTCCTCTTAAAAAAAAGTCCATGCCGGCCCCGATGTGGATGAAGAGCCGGGGTTGATGGATGGAGGAGGACAGATGAAGACACGCTATTTTGCTGGATCACTGGAGAGAGAGGACAGAGACCCAGACGAGGAGGGGCAGAGTGACGATGGGAGACGAGCTTGACCCAGGAGGTGCACAGGAGGCCCCGGGAACGGGTGGGGTGTGGCAGGTGGGAAGCGAGGGCTCAGGGCCTGTGATGGTAGTTTTAGGTGTCCGCTAGGCTAGTCTCTGGTCCCAGGTCATTCAGTCAGACTCAGCCAGGTGCTGCTCTGAGGGTATTCAGCAGATATGGTGGAAAGTGCCTGTAGTCAGTAAGGAGATTTTCCTTGAGTCTGTGAGTGGGCCTCATCGGATCACTGGAAGCCTGAAGAGCAAACACTGAGGTTTCCCTCAAGAAGAGGGAATTCTAGCTCTGGCCGGTGTGGCTCCGTGGGCTGAGCATCACCCCATGGGCCGAAAGGTCGCCTGATTCCCAGGGATAGACGTGTACCCAGGTTGTGGGTTAGATCCCTGGTTAGGATGCATGTGGGAGGCAACCAATCGATGTTTCTCTTTCACATCAATGTCTCTCTCCCTCTCTCTTTCTCTAAAATACATTTTTTAAAGAAAGAAGAAGAAATTCTGCCTCAAGACTGCAACACCCACTCCTGCCTGAGTTTCCAGCTGGCGGGGGCGGCCCCACAGATCTAAGACTTGCCAGACTCACACCCATGGGAGCCAATTCCTTACAATGAGTTCCTTAAAAAAAACAAACCTAAACAGATATAGATCGATAGGTAGGTACTGTATCTATGTCAATCCACACACACACACACACACACTGAAATTGTGTTCGCTTGCTTGGGTTGCCACGATAGAGTTCAAGCCACGGGCTGGGTGACTTCCACAAGAGAAATTACTTCCTCACAGCTCTAGAAGTCCGAGATCAAGGGGGTTGGCAGGGTTTGCTTCTCCCGAGGCCTCTCCTTGCCTTGCAGATGGCCGTGCTCACCCTGTGTCCTCACGAGGTCATCCCTGTGTGTGTGTGTGTGTGTCTGCGTCCAAATTTTCTCTTACCAGGACACCAGCCATGTTGGACGAGGGCCTGCCGGTCTGAACTTATTTTACCTTCACTGCCCCTTTCCAGGCTGTGTCTCCAGATACCGTTGCGTTCTAAGGACCCCGACATATGAATTTGGGGGGGGACGCAGCTCTGGGCTCTGCTTCTCCCACAGCACTGTGACCCAGCCCGGAACGTACACCACTTCTGCATGAGGGAACCAGGCAGGCGGCCTCCCTCCGCGAGAAACGGGAGGATGTGGACGTGTAATGGGTTCCCCTTAGCTGGGCAGAAACCCCCTTAGGAACAGGAAAGAGCCTTGGTGAATGGAATATCTCCGTGAACGGAAAATGTTTTTCTAACGTTTCACTCTTCGGAGAAAAAACAGAACAGAACGCCCAGCCTCCACACGGCTCGTCCCTGGGCCTCATGCATTCCCTAGAAGGAATCGGTGGAAATGGAATCGCTGGGTCAATGGGGATGCGAGGGCCCCGTGACCTGCGGGTCTTCCTGAATGTGAGTCCCAGTCAGGCGGCTCAGCCATAAGCCCTGCTTAACTTCGGCGGAGTTTCTATTCAGTCATTCTCACTGCAGAGACAGGCCCAGGCATGTTTACTTGAAATTCAGGCTATCTATATTTTTGCTGTTTATCATCCAATTTTTATTTTTTACTCATGAGGATGTCCCCGTGACATAAAATATTTTTTAAATATTTTTATTGATTTTTAAAAATTTTTTATTGATTTTTTTACAGAGAGGAAGGGAGAGGGATACAGAGTTAGAAACATGGATGAGAGAGAAACATCCATCGGCTGCCTCCTGCACACCCCCCACTGGGGATGTGCCTGCAACCAAGGTACATGCCCTTGACCGGAATCGAACCTGGGACCCTTGAGTCCGCAGGCTGACGCTCTATCCACTGAGCCAAACCGATCAGGGCATAATAAAATATTTCTTGAGAATTTTTACTGCAACTGCAAAAGGAGAGAAATTTGTAACTTCCTCCTAATTTCCTCCTGTGCTAAGTTCTTGTTTGCTAGGACATTCTTGTATGTGATAGTTTCGTTTAGGAGTATTTGTTCTCACAAACATGCTAGGATAGTCCCCTTCTGCCCATATCTTTGTGCATTTGGGGCTATATTAATTAACAGTCAATCCACTGCAGCATTATTTACAATAGCCAAGACACGGAAGCAACCTAAGTGCCTGTAGATAGATGAATTAATAAAGAAGATGTGGTACTTATATACAATGGAATAGTACTGAGCCACAAAAAGTGAAATCGTACCATTTGCAACAACATAGATGGACTGAGAGTGTACGTACTATATGGTAAATCAGTCAGAAAGACCAAGACAAAGACCATATGATTTCACTTATGTGTAGAATCTAGAAAACAAAATAAATAAAACAGAAAGAAGCTTCTAGATACAGAGAACAAACTGATGGCCATCACATGGGAGTAGGGCTGGGGGACTGGGTGAGAAAGGTGAAAGGGATTAAAAAGTACAAATTGGCAATTACGAAACAGTCACAGGAATGTATGTCATCAATAACATCATAATAACCATCTATGGAGCCAGGCTGAGGGATCAGACTTAATCAGGGGATCACTTTTTTTTTTTAATTTTTGATTGATTTCAGGGAGGAAGGGAGAGGGAGAGAGAGAGAGAAACATCCATGATGAGAGAGAATCATGGATTGGTTGCCTCCTGCACGTCCCCCACTGGGGATCGGGCCCGAAACCTAGGCATGTGCCCTTGACCGGAATCGAACCCGGGACCCTTCAGTTTGCAGGCCGACACTCTATCCACCGAGCCAAACCGTTTAGGGCCAAGGGGTCACTTCTTTTAAGATATATAAGCGTCTAATCACTCTGTTTGTACGCCTGGAACTAATATAACTTTGTATGTCAACTACAGTTAATAAAGATAGCCCTGGCCAGCGTAGGTCAGTGGTTAGAGCGCCGGCCAGTGCACTGCAGGGTCTGCGTTTCAGGCTCAGATTCCTGGCCCTGGTCAGGGCACATCTGGGAGACCATCAATCGCTCTCACATCGATGTTGCTGTCCACCTCCACCCTCCCACACACACACACCCCTTTCCACTCTCTAAAAATCCGTGGGAAATAGAACCTTGGTGAGGATCAAAAAGAATAAATGTACAAACAAAAACCAATTCGCTGAACGGGATTGGCAGAAAGACTAACACAAATAGGCAGGAAGGTGGTTGGGAGGAGATGGAGGGAGAGGCCAACATTTTTTTGTTTTGTTTTTTTTTGTTTTTTTTATATTTTATTGATTTTTTTACAGAGAGGATGGGAGAGGGATAGAGAGTCAGAAACATCGATGAGAGAGAAACATGGATCAGCTGCCTCCTGCACACCCCACACTAGGGATGTGCCCGCAACCAAGGTCCATGTCCTTGACCTGAATCGAGCCTGGGACCTTTCAGTCCGCAGGCGGACGCTCTATCCACTGAGCCACACCGGTCAGGGCTCTTTTTTTTTTTTTTTAAGCAGAAAACCTGCTCTGCTCACTTTTTTAAAAAAATATGTTTTATGGATTTCAGAGAGGAAGGGAGAGGGATAGAGAGTTACAAACATCAATGATGCGAGAGAAACATGGATCAGCTGCCTCCTGCACACCTCTCCACCCCTCCCCCACTGGGGATGTGCCCGCAACCCAGGTACATGCCCTTGATCGGAACCGAACCTGGGACCCTTCAGGCCGCGGGCCGACGCTACCCACTGCGCTACACCAGCCAGGGCGAGACCAACATGTTAAAGGGGAATAGAAAAGCGGTCGTGAGACCAGAGCCAGTTCGCACAGCCCACCCCGCAGACACACGGTCACGGGGGGGGGGGGGGG
>PVJC01028371.1:0-22628 GCA_004026665.1 Murina feae
TCTCTCTCCCCTCTGTCTCTCTCCCTTCCTCTCTAAAATCAATTGATATATAATATATATAATATATATAATATATATAATATATATAATATATATAATATATATAATATATTATATATATCATATATGAGGCGTAGTGCACTGGTCAGGTCTCTAGTGGCTGGTGACAGCCGGCTGGGTACTCCCTCCCTTCCCCTGGCCAGCCCTGACCTCTGGTCAAACTACCAGAAGAACTCCCAGTCAAGGGGAAAATTTGCATACTATGCTTTTATTACACACTAGGGGACCAGTGCACAAAAATTTGTGCACTCGGGGGGTCCCTCAGCCCAGCCTGTGCCCTCTCACAGTCTGGGACCTCTCAGGGGATGTCCACCTGCTAGCGTGCCTGGCCAGCCTGGGTGAGGGGCGGATGGCTGTTTGCAGGCTGGCCAAACCCCCCAGTGTAGACCCTCACCCCATTGGGGTGTGGCAAGCCTGGGTGAGGGGCTAAGGGCCGTTTTCAGGCTGCCCACAGCTCCTTCAGGTTTTGGGTCCCTACTGGGGTGTCTGGGCAGCCTGGGTGAGGGGCTGAGAGCCATTTTCAGGCTTTCAGGCTGCCCACAGCTCCCATTGACCCAGGATCCCAGTGAGGCTGGCTGGAATCAGGTTTCTAGGGTTTATTTATCTTCTATAATTGAAACACTGTTGCTTTGAGCTGAGGCCTAGGCACGTGAGGAAGCCTCCTGTTTGTTTCAGCTCCATGGCTCTATAATTAAAACGTTCTTACTGTGAACAGAGGCTCAGCCAGTTTAGGCAGGCAGTTGCAACGGAAGCCCGCTGTTTACTGTAGCTTCGTGGCTGCCGGCCCTCATCTTGGCTGGGTTAATTTGCATACAGATGCTCTGATTGGCTGGTGGGCGTGGCTTGGTTGATGGGCATGGCTTGGGCATCCTGGAGAAAAGGTTAATTTGCATGTTACTTTTTTATCAGATTAGAGGATATTTAAAAATGAAGATAGGATAACTTATGGCTCCCTAAGCATAGACAAGACACTTTAAAAAAAATAGTCAGAGCTTTTTTTTTAGAATAGTCAGATTCCACATTCTGGGCCGACCACCTCTCCTTCTTCATTTCCAGAGTCGGGGCTCAACATCCATCCATCCAGGTCTGATTCACATTCACACTGGAAAGCTTCTTATTTCCACTAAAGGGACCTCTTTCCCACCTTGATTCTCCTACTCCCTTCTACATGAAAGAGTACAAGGGTGCCTGGCATGGGTATGTCCCTCTCTCCTGCTCTGCTCCCAACACTGGTGGCTTCTTTGTCTTCTCTATCCTCTTCTCCAGGGTCTTGCCAGTCAGAGAGGGAGTAATTTTCACGGATAACCAGTCTAACAGACCTAGCCTGGCTCAGCTCCCTCCCAGGGCAACTTTGGCTTCCACATAACCAGGCGTCATTTGCCAGTAGCTGGCCTGAGAGGCTGGGCCAAATGCTCCACCTCACCTGCCAATCACATGTATCTTCCAGGAGTTTATACTGAAAAAAATCTGAATTTAAATTTCCCAGGTAATCCCCCAAAACTAGCTCCCTTGTGTGGCTCTTCCTTCCAAAGCAAAGTCAAGGTTAGTCACCATTCATCTGGGCTGTCACAGCCACATTTAAAACACTACCTCACCTCTAGATAGAGGCTCTTCAAGGGTTGGTAGGTGCTTTATTGCAACTTACTTTCTCATCTGTAAAATGGGGGAAATAATATATGTAGAGTCCTTAGAATCCTGCCTGGCACAAGTGAGCTCAGTAAAAAATAACCATTATTGTCATTATAATAATAATTTAAGATAAAATTAATATAATTACTATGTTTCTGGCATCTAGTAGAGTACCAATCATAAGTAGGACCTCAAAAATCGGTTGCTGAGTAGATGAAGTTGCAGAAAACCATGAGGATACAGACTTGCAGACTGAGGGATGCATTTCAGGAAGTGATGGGAAATCAGTGGGTGGAATGGGCTCCTGTACCCCTCTTCCAAGTCCCCGTCTTACTCTGTGTGACTGCACAGTGTTTCCTCTTCACTGGAGGCTCCAGGAGGGGAAGAAGAGAGTTCCTGTTTTCTGATATTTCCACTATACAGAAAAAAAGTGAATGTTTCAAGAAAAGTCTTTATTGACCAGCTCATTGTCTCTCAATGCTGTGTTCCTCCACTAGGTACCACCAGGCAACAAGTGGTAACTAATGAGGATTGCGTAAGCACAGAAATTAGACTCACTTCAGGACTAGAACCCTGATAATGGAGGCACAGACCATTCACCACAAGCTTCCCATTGGCTTAGAAAATGGTTTATGAAGACAATTAAGACAACTGTTCACTTCCATTTCTGGGTATAAACAGACAATGCACTAGTTACAGAGGAACCCAGTGTTTGTGTACATGAGAACTACGCCCCTGAGATTCTCAGTACATCATAAAAGCAACATTTGAAAATTTACCATTTACTGTATATAAACTTCTGACTTGAAGCAACACAAGCAAAACATTACACTGGGTACATTGTTTCTAATTTAGCTATTGTACACTAATTTACTCCTTGCATATATCTGAGAAACAATACCTCATAGCTCTCTCTTGCGCGGGGAGGGGAATGGTCAAGTGCAATTCTTGCTCATATTGTATTGCTTGACCCTACAACCTTGTCACTAAAGATTAGGCTGGGGACTGATACCTGGCTTACAGGCAGACATGTATAGCATGAGGTGGTCTGGTAAGAGCTTTGCTTAGCTGAGGCCGTCTCTGTTAAAAGAAGGCTGGCATACACATTTAGAGCCTTCTTCTGGTCACCCAGGGAGGGGCACAGTTGGTAGTAATAGTGAGAATCAAGAGACATGGAGAGAGAAGGCATGAAGCTGAAGCCATGATATCATATGACAGAGTAGAAATAAGAAAGACTAACAAGTAAAAGAGCAAGTCAGAGACAGAGAGATAAGTGGGACTGGAAAAGTCGCCAAGAGAGGGAACAAGGGACTTTTTTTTTTTCTGAAATGACAGCTGTTAGAGCCACTGAGGTCCATGCACGACATGCTACAAATGAAATGATGTGGGGAAAGGCAGAGACAAAATACAGCCTGCATCCTGATGTCAGAGAAGGGTTGGTAGCTTCTGAAGTCAGAGATGCTTTTCTAGCAAGGCTTCTGCTGCCTTTCCCTATGGGGCCACTCAGCTGTTCCCAGCACTGGTTGTACATTAGAGTCACCTAGGAAGCTCCTCAAACAGTACAGATGTGGAGGGGTGACCTCAGGCCAATTAAATCAGAGTCTCCAGAGGTTGGGCCCAGACACTGGTATTTTTTAAATGCTTCCCAAGTGGTTCTAAATTGCAGCCAAGGTTGAGAAATTTAAAGAACTCTTTCTAGTTTTTTAGAAACTAGATTTAACTGCATTTAAAGAACTCTTTCTAGTTTCCTCATAAACACTCCCAGTACCAGTTTCCACCGACATGGGGAACTCTCAGGGCACTGCGACTTAATATTTGTCTTTCTTCTCCATCCTGTTCAATTACTAGAACTTTCACCCTGCCTATACTAAGATGATAGCTAACTATCTGTAATAATAAAAGTGTAATATGCAAACAGCCCGAACGGTCAAACAGCAGAATGACCATCTAGACGACCATGCTATGACACACACTGATGCCAGGGCAGCCAAGACAGGTGTGATGCAATTGGTCAGAGGGCCCTGCCATTGCCCTGCAATCACCCCGCAGAGGGAGGCCCAGGCTACCCGGCCTGGGGTTCTGTGGTGGGTGGGGGTGGGAGGACTCCCTCTATGGGGGTGATCGATCGCCAGGCTCCCAGACTGAGAGAGGGCACAAGCCAGGCTGAGGGACACCCTCCCCCAGAGTGCACAAATATCATTCATCAGGCCTCTAGTAGGTAATAATTCTCTCTCTCTCTCCCTGTCTCTCTCCTCTCTTTTCTCTCTCTCTTTCTGAGGTAGAGTGTTTTAGCTTATTATTAATTCTCCCATTTGAAGAGCTTTGTATAGTCATTCATAGATGTAATTCCTGAGCTATATTTTCTCTAGGGAAAACCATTTATTTGTACGAGTTACAGGATGTGGTCTTCCTTACTCATGCAGAGTTCCTCCACTTTGATGAATGGAGTCACTCATTTGTTAATGAATATCTCATAGATCATATAGATCCAAACATAGATTAGCCAAACAGAGGTTTTTTTTTCCTCTGATGCACTGCACTGTACCTTTTTTTCCTTCCCTGAGCAAAAAAAAAAAATGAGGTTAGGTGCCTGATTACATTTTATTGTACAGGCACATCTCATTTTACTTTTGTGTTTTGCTTTATTGCACTTGACTGATGTTGAGTTGTTTTTATTTTTGTTTTTTTGTTTTTTTACAAACTGAAGGCAAGACCCTACATCAGCAAAAAGATTAAGACTTGCTTTATTGTGATACTCATTTTGTTACTGTGGTCTGGAACTGAGCTCAAAATACCTCCAAGGTATGCCTGGAGTGTGACAAAATTTCAAAACACAAATAGATATACCTGAGCTGCCTCTTACTGTTCTTTCAGTTTTTGGTTCCTGTTGAAAATAATTTTTCCCAACTTGGCTGTCCCGAGTGTCACTGTGGACAGAACTTGCCTTCTGGATCTTCACTCCTGCCTTCTGTCGATGACATCCTCCCCCGACCTGTCTCCCCGCTATGTCTCTCTTCAACTGGGCCCTAATCTTTGCTCCTGCATGTTGGAATGCCCCTACTGACTTCTCAAGTGCCTGTTTCTGCTTTCCTTTGTCAAATGCAATGCTGATCTCACCTTTCCAGCTTTGTATAGCTTGCCTTGTGCTTAGAACTACTCATTTACAGCTTTTAAATGGTTTCTCGAGGCAACTTTAAACTCTTCAAGATATCTGAAATACTTACATCCTGGTTTTTAAAAGTACATAAATAAGATAATAACACATTATAGATATCTTTACAAACACCTAAATTAGGTTCCTATAACTCAAAGGACAATAGTCTTTCCAATGACTCTAAAAGACCTCTGCCAATAAAGTGGTGTAAAACCTTCAGGATTCTCTAGCTTTTCCTTTTACAGGATCTTTCTCTTTGGTTCCGTAGTGAGTGTCCAAGAGCAGTCCTTCTCACACGGTATCTGAATATGAATCTCTTGCGGGTCTTCTGAAAATTCAGATTTCATCCTGTAGGTCTGGGTGAAGCCTGAGATGCTGCATTTGCAGCAAGCTCTCAAGTGATGCTGAACTGCTGGCCCAGGTAAGCACAGAGGGGGCCGCCGAACAGCTCTGGCCTGCTATCAGCAAAGCTTTCTCCTCCGTTCTTGCTAACATATTCTCCAATCTACTCTCAATCAATTGCTGAATTAAGATTAGGCAAATCGCCTCTATTATTGATGTTGGTTCTCTAACTGTACTTTAAAATTTTGTTTGTTCATCTTGTCAATCCATCTCTCTGGTTTCTGGCTGATTACTGTTACTTACATCAGCACAACTTGTCACATGCCTCAACTCTGGGTCCTTAATCATGCCTAAAGAACAATTCATGTGCAATAGTGGCCACAACAGTGGTCATTTTCTATGTTTTTAAATTTTTTTCTATTTTTGTTTTCTAAATTTTGATTTTCTTTGTAAGAGATTGTCTTCTTTTAAAATTTTTACTGTACTTGGATTAATCAGATATGATGGGAGAGAGAATATTTATAAAACACTTCAAAATGAAGCTCTGTGCCAAAGACTGATAAACAATGAGTGGTCAAGACAAAAATTATTGTGCACAACAGGTTTAGTGATAGGTAGAGTCTGTTTGCTCTGATTTGATGCTTTGTTGGAATCTATGAAATTTAGGAAATTGAAAGCTTATACGTGGAATTTATTTAATTGAGTATAATAAGAAATATTTCTTATTTCCCAGTACTAAAGGCATCTGTCTCTATAGATTTGGTCATTTGATCACTTACCAGGTTGTTTGTGGGAAGTGGAAGAAGGCTCATTAAACAATATACCTCTCTTTCATTTGTCTGGATCAACTGAGAAACAAGGTAATAGCATCACCATAAAATGGCTAAAACATAACTCATTTCTGGCAAGGGTGATGAAGCACATAGCTTATATTCATGGGTGAGCAGAACTCCTAATACTGAAATTTAAGACCCACCCACTCACAGAAAGCACTAGGTCACCCCAGTCTCCCCCCTCCCTGGGGAGCCTGGCTCTTTTGGGAAAAAAAAAATATTTTTAATATGTTTTGATTGATTTCAGAGAAAGGAAGGGAGAAGGAAAGAGGGATAGAAACATCAATGATGAGAGAGAATCATGGGTAAGCTGCCTCCTGCACACCCCCTACTGGGGATTGATCCTGTAACCCAGCATGTGCCCTGACCAGGAGTCAAACCGTGACTTCCTGGTTCATGGGTTGACTCTCAACCACTGAACCACACTGGCCGTGCAAAGTGAGTGCTCTTTGTTGGAAGTTTGCACCCAAGGTAAAGAAGCAATTGTAGGTGCAGGCTCCTTATTCCCTAGCTCACCTCTCTTCCACCAGGAAAGGCCTGATGTATTAGACTAGTGGAGGGTCCTCCTCATAGGGAAAACATCAAGGGTGGAGAAGCGGTGTTCTCCCTAACTAACCATAAGCTGAGTACTTTATCTAATTTAATTCCATAACAAACCAATCAACAATGGTACATGAGTTTCTACTAGGTACCATTTGCTGTTTTAGGTGCTGGGGACTCAGATCTAAATAAAATGGAGTTAAATCTTGACAGACAGGGTAGTTTATATTAGTGTCTATACTTCTGCAGTCTACCTCCCTCACCTCATTCAATTTCAGCCCTAGCAAATTCTGGCTTTGTTTAAATTTGTAATATTTTGTTCTTCACAGATTTTTTTGAACTAACTTCAAAACTTTTAAATAGTGCATTAAAATATTATTCATCTTGATTACTGAGTTTTTCAGTTCCCCCTTCTATTTTACATCTGAGGTGAATGCCTTCTCTGCTCACCCTAGTCCCAATCTTGGTTTTAAAATAAATGTGTAAATAAATAACTTTAAAGATTAAATAACTCTTCAATAAATGATCAGATAGTATTGTATACTAAGTTGAGAAACAGGTTGTGTGATAGGAAGTGAATGGGAGGGAAACGTGATAGTCAGGGATGATTAAGGAGATGATATTAAAGTTCAGACCTGAATGCCATGAACAAACCAGCTATGAGACAGTTTGGAGAAGAGCCTGTGAAAAAGCCTTAGAGTTTAAATGAACCTGGAATTTGCAAGAAACACGCCTACACAAAAGTTTGGTGTGGCTTAAATATCAAGGACCCAATAGGTGAGGAGTACTTGCTTTGGATAGAATATTGGGAAGGATTCAAATTTTAGGACTTTGTAAGTCAAATAAGGAGTTTGAATTTTATGCTAAGGGCACACAAAGCAACTGAAGGGTTTTAAGCAGGAGAGCAACATGATGTGATTGCTCTTTTAAGTAATTTTATTTGGCTGCTGTATCAAAGATGGATTACAGAGGTGTGGGTGGCATAAGAGTAGAATCAGGGGAACTGTCAGTGTTCCTGGTGATGGTACCTTAGACTAGCTAGGGTGACGATAGTGAAGATGGAGAAAGGGGGGCAGGTTCCAGCATTTGGCGTTACTTTAGAAAGAGTTGACTGGATTTGATGTATTAATATGGAGGAAAGGAGAGGAACCAAGGGTGATTTCAGGTGGCTTAACTTGAGCAACTTTGTAGATGGTGGTGCTATGTACCAAAATGGAAAAGACTGAGGGATGCATAGGTTGAGGAGGTGAGTATGCAAATTTTCAATTTTGGGTATGTTTGGTTTGAGATGCTATTGGATACAACTGATCTAAGAAGGAGGGGAGGAAGGACAGGGCTGCAGATGGAGATTTGGGCGTCATCCGTGCGTTGATATAATTTCCAGCATGGTGATGGACAGAAGAATCCAGGCATTGAGCACAGGTGGAGATGAGAGGGAGCCTGGAGATGTCGCCTTGGGAGCAGCTGTTGAAACAGAAGTGGAGACAAAGGAAGAGTGGAAGTATGGTGCCCTTGAAGTCAAGAGAAGAATGTGTCTTAAGAATGGGGCAAGGAACTGCCTTGAGAGCCACGGAGAAGTCTGCAACAACAACATCCAGGGCACATAAACAGCAAATGGTCTGGGCTATGCGGTGGCAGTCTCCTTTGGTGCGAAGAGCACAAAAGCCTCATGGGGTAGGTTTAAGAGAATGGAAAGTAAGGATGCCAAAACGGATGATTCTTATTGCAACTTTATGAATGGGGAAACTGAGGCTCAGAACTCATCCAAGATCAACACCAGTGGAGTCAGACCTTTGACCCAGAGTCTGTGGAACGATTTGCTAACAGGGAGGTGTACGCTTTGCAAGAATTTATTCAACGTTCCTCCAAGCCGTCGAAACCAACACTGCACTCCAAAGGGCCCTTGACTTAACGCTTTCTTTCTCGATACCACTTGCATTTTAAAGAGCAAAACGGGAAAGCCTGGGTTGGCAGGGAGAACGCGCCCTAGCCTCTCGCTTTCCCGGCGGGGAGGGAAGGGCCGCCCCTCTCCCGCAGCCCAGCCCGGCGCGGCCCACTGCGGCTGCGCGCCCGGCGCGGGGCGGGGCGAGCGGGCCGAGCGGGGGCGCAACGCGGAAGGGGCTGCGGCGGGGCCGGGGCCGGGGCCGGCCGGGGGCGGGGCGGCCGCGAGGGTGCGGGCGCGCGGGTGACAGGTGCGCGGGGCGAGGGCGGCGGCGGCGGTCTGAGACCCGAGCGGAGGAGACGCGGTGGCGGCGGCGATGCTGGAGACCTTGCGGGAGCGGCTGCTGAGCGTGCAGCAGGATTTCACCTCCGGGTGGGTATTCGGCGGGGACGACCAAGGAGCGTGGGGGGAAGGGGGGGCCTGGGCCGGCCCGAGGAGCCGGGTCTCCGCCCGGGACGCCGCCTTCCTCCCCTCCCGCTCCCCAGTCCAGTCCTGTCCCGCGCCTCCCATCCCCGCTCCGCGGAGGAAAGTCACGAACTTTCCGGCTCGGCCCGGCGGCACAAAGTAACTTGGGTCCCAACGGGCTGGCTCGAACTCGCGCTCCGGGGGCCGGAATGGGCTGGGCATCCGCGGGCCGGAGGAGGAGGCCGTCCTGTGAGAGGGGCGCGTGGGAGTGGGGTCCCGCGCCCACTCGGCGCTGCGGACTCGGCCGGGACGCGGGCCGCCGGCCTCGGTGCTGCCGAGACCCCACCTGGCGCGGGACCGCCGCCCGGCCCCAGGTCGCCGGCGCCGCAGCTTTCCCCGGCCCAGCGGGCTGCTCGGTTTCGGTTCGCGCCGCAGCAATTGGCGAGGCTGGCTGCCTCTTCCCCTTTTACTTTCCCTCCCTTTGCCCCTCCGCCCGGGCTTTAGCGCCTCGGCGCAGACATTCTTGGGCAGGAGAAACAACAGAGCTGCAGCAGTGCTTGTGAATGCCTCTGGTTAAGCGCAAAGCCAGGCGCTTCCCACACTGCGCTTAGGGTCAGCTGGACCCCTCACCATCCTGATGCCTGGGCCGCAGCTCCTGCCAGTTACATTAGGAATTTCAAATGCTCCCAAGGGATTCCAGTGTGTGGCAAAAGTCTGAGGGTCACAGGTTCTCATCTCCGTCGCTTTAGCAAGCTTATATTCTGCAAATCACTCAATTGCCTCAGTTTCCAGGATGCGCTACACCTGGGGTAAAGGATTGTCGTGAGGATGAGTGAATGCACATGTGAAACATGTGTCACTGTTGTTACTGCTCCGTCACTCTCGTTATTAGTGCTTAATTCATTTCAATTTTTCCATTGCTTTAGAAAGGTTGTCACCTTTATAAAGGATCTGTCCCCTGTAGCTCACAAATCCTTTGGAAAAATGCTCTGAATAGCGAGGGCATCTTGAAATGCTGTTTTAAATTTCTGATGAGAAAGATGTTAGCTAAAATTTTATCTTATTAGGCAAAAATGTTTAATATGTTGTTTGCCTTTTGTGTGCTTAGTAACAACCTGGCAAATAGTTGAGCACTTGCCACCTATAAAGCCTTTTTAGTGTTCTTATACTAATGTTTATTATAGATGCTGTAGGAGTCATTCATTGATGGTGTATTCCCCCCCCCCTTTAAATTTAAGTAGTAACTTCTTTTCAGAGTGTAAATTATTGTATTGAGAATTTTGGTATGGTGCTGGAATGGTCTACTTGTAACGTGAGCATGGCACACACCTGTTACCGTCACTTCAAGGAATTCCTTGATGGAATAATAGTCTTTGATAGTTGCTGCAACTCTCCTGGTGGTGTGGTCACCTCAGAACCCATTTATACACCTGACCTGTGCTTAAGAAAGTTAAAACTTAGCTAGGAGTATGGACTCTGGGCCAAAATCACCCGAGGGGAGCTGAGTAACCTGACTTGAGGGAGAGACTTGTGGGGATCTGATTAGAACCTCATGGAAACTGACTTCTTGAAAGACGCTGTAGAGCGGGACCAGTTTGGGATTAGACAGCCTGAGAGGCATTTCATTCCATTTAGGCCCTTTGCTGGCTTTCTCCTTATACAGGTCACTCTCAGCTGACAAACGACTGGACTGCCAGTGTGTGCCTGCTACCTGGCGGAGAAATAACTCATCTCCACGTGATCTCTCTTCCAGGTGACTGGAAACTCTAAACTCTGACGTTCACTTTTGTCAGGTCCTCAAATGCCTGTGCAGTTCTTAGCAAGAAAAACCCCGCTTACTTTATTTTAGTAAACTCTTACATCTTTAGCTTGAGATTAACCTATTTTACACGATTGAATATTTTGCCTTGCTGAGAGAAGATGAAATTAAACACAGCATGAAGGCACTGATGGATTCAAAGATGAAAGTGACATGGCTTGCACTTCCCCAGATTTTCATATTGGACGTGGCATTCCTTTAGACCACTTGGTGTTAATGCCCACAGAAGCCAGAGCAGCTCAAATAATTGGCACCTAACTTCCGAGGTTCACATGGCCCCAGGGAATCAATCAGTACAATTGGAAGGCTTTTTCCGAGCTGCTTCAGTGTGGCCTCGCAGTCATCGAGCTGCATCCTCCTCTCGGTGCTCATTTCAATTTCTGAAAATTTGTGTAACTGGTGCCTAAGTGTAGGAAAATTAACTTTTATGTTTTTAAGCAAAGTAAGATTATTCTTTATTCTCACATATCTGATGATGCCATAAATTTCTACCTTCCATTTAAACTTAGGAAGAACAAAACTATAGATCGTCAGTGAAGGGCCGTGTAGAGATTGCTGGTGGCCTGCGGGGCACTATAGGTTGTCCATGGATTGTGGCCTTTCTGGTAAATTTTTATTCGTAATATTATGTAAAAATTGAGACAAACCTGCTGTTATGTCCCTCTCTGACATAAGTGGGCGGCTAGGTGGCCGAGAGGGATTGAGGGGATTGGTTCTAGACCTCACTCTTCCCTTCACTTGAGTCCTGTTTGGGTTTAACTCACTCAGAACTCAGTCTTTTGGAGAGTTCACATAGGACATCTGCTTTTTCGGGAATGATTGAGCTCTGAGGGAAACTTTTAGATATACTGAAGTGCACCCTGGTCTTCTTTTTTATTCAGTATTAAACTTTTCATTTTAATTAAATATTCAGAATAAATTTGATTAAAAGTTTGCAATTAGCACTTAAATATTTAGGAACAACTAAATGAACTAAATTAATGTTTTTCTTTATTAGTTGTGCAAACACTATTAATATTTAAAAGTATTGGTTGATGCTAAAATAATGTCAGTTGCTCAATAAATGTAAAAGATGAATGACCAGGATCTTAAACAGAGTATAGTTAGCTGTGGGTAATCTTACCCACACACAAAATCTCCTTGGACAAGTAATAAGTTCATCCATTGATTGGCAGATGGGGTGTTCATTTCCTTTCTTTTTAAATATATTTTTATTGATTTGAGAGAGAAAGGGAGAGGGAGAGAAAGATAGAAACATCAATGATGAGGGAGAATTATTGATTGGCTGCCTTCTGCATGCCCCACACTGGGGATTGAGCCTGCAACCTGCGCATGTGCCCTGGCTGGCAATGGAACCGTGACCTCCTGCTTCATAGGTCGATGCTCAACCACTGAGCCATGCCAGCCAGGTTGTCCATTTCTTGACACCCTGGCCAACAACCCTAAAAAAGGTTAGCTTTCCACCACACCAACAAAGATCCTAAGGACACAAGTGGTCGCTCCCAGTTTGGAATCCACTCTGGGGAATAAGGTAAACAGGCACTGACCCAGCTGGGCCAGCCTGGCTCTAGTCCCTCCAGCACTGTCCACACTGAGCATTGCAGCACTCGTAGAAGGTGGTCATTGGCTAAGCTGCAGAACGGTTCCGAAGCTGCACGAAATAGGCACGAGGATGTTCACATTTGGGACATGGCTCTGCTGTAGAGTTAGCGTTCTCCCAGGCAGCTGCTCCACCAAGCATATCATCTACTTCTTTCAGCTTTGGATACTTCCTATTTGTTACCTTGCAGGTGGTATGCACAGAGGGGCAGGTGTTGTAGGCAAAATGGTGGCAGCACTCTCCCTTCTCCTCTCAAGATGGCAGACTCAGCATCCCTAGGATCCTTCAGACCACTCTGGTCTTTGAGTTTACCTTTGGAGTGGTGATGACCAAAGACCTCAGGATTGACATATTCAGCATGCAAAACCCTTCAGGGAACTGAAAATCAGACTTACTTAATGGTTTACAGCTGCCTGTAACCAGCGGGCATTTCCTGTTTGTAATGCTCTAAGTTCTGTGCATAGGGTTAGAAAATGTGTTACTACTAGTCCACCAAGACCATGGGTGTTTGCCCCTTAAAGCCACTTCTGCCCAGTATACTCATTCTTTCTTCTCCCCTCCTATAGTATCAAAACCTACTCAAAGGAGAGGATCTGTTCATCTCAGTGTGTTAAAATGATGAAGATTTGCCTGAAATGTTATCTTTTCCAGGACTGTTCACATTTTTAATAAGCAGAAAGCTATCTCAATATTCAGCATCATCTGATAGATGCTTACTGATTTGCTATCATGTGCCATACACTAGGCTAGGCACTCAAACTGTACTTTTCCATAGAAACATTTTCTATTTATTTTTTTTTTAATGATTTAAGAGGTCACATGCTCAGTTCTGCATAGCCTTTGCTAAGCAGTGCCTACACACACATACACATCATCATATATAATAAAGAGCTAATATGCTAATTAGACCAGACAGCAGAATGACCATCCGGATGACCTTCTGGACAAAGCTGAGTCTGCAAGGGCCAGCTGAGGCTGTGAGGGGCTGTGAGGGATGAGCCCCTTGCATGAATTTCGTGCATTGGACCCTAACTGGTTTGGCTCAGTGGATAGAGCATCAGGGTCCCAGGTTCAATTCTGGTCAAGGGCATATGCTAGGTTGTGGGTTCAGTTCCCAGTAGGGGGCATGCAGGAGGCAGCCGATCAATGGTTATCTCTCATCATTGATGTTTCTATCTCTCTCCCTCTCCCCTCCCCTCCTCTCTAAAATCAATACAAATAAAATCCTATATAATGAAAGCCTAATATGTAAATCGACTGAACAGCAGAATGACCGGTGGAACAACCGGTCGCTATGATGTGCACTGACCACCAGGGGGCAGATGCTCAATGCAGGAGCTTCCCACAGGCTCTAGGCTAACCAAGGCAGGTGCCAGCAGGCCCCCTCCCCCCCGATTGCTTCGCTGGTTACCCCACAGATCGGCCCCAATCACTGGCCAGGCCTAGGGACCCTGCCCTTGCACGAATTTTGTGCATGAGGCTTCTAGTAAAATAAGATTTAAAAAAATAAAGTGTTTGTGGAGGGGAGCAAGAATAAGCTTTACCTGCATTTCTGGAAGGATTATTTGGGAGGCAGTGTGATAAGAGGACTAGATGTGGGGAACAGGAAGGTTATTTAGGAGGCTGTCTGAGAGAGGGTAAAAAGCAGTGCTGGTAGAAATTTAAAGGAAGGAATGAACATGACACGCTCTGATCAAATTTGTAAATAGACATAGTAAGTAAAAAAGGTTAGGACATTGAGGATGTTAATTTTGGAATGTCTTAAATGATGTCGTTTACCAACATAAAAGAATATAAGAGTAGTTTTAAGAGAGAAGGGGCAATTGACAGTGAATTTGTTGTGAGGTAACTTAACAGCTTGACATCCAAAAATCAGTTGGATATTTAAGAAACTCAGGAGAAAGGTCAGAATTTAGACGATGTATTTGGGATTAATTAGAGTATAGTCTAAATTCTCTCCCTTTCCTGCATCTGTGCAGCTTTTGTGTGACTCTCTCAGGGCTCAGAGCTTAGGAGGTCATATATACATTTAAGTGTGATTGATGCTTTTGTGTTTCTCTGACTTGTTAAAGAAACACAACTGAACATTAATGGAAAATACAGAGATTGGATTTGTATTCAGAAATAGAATTTAAAGTCAGAATAATAAAGACATGAACATGATTAAAGGAATTTAACCTAAATGGCAAAATATGCCAATAAATATATTTTGTGCTGTTTTACAGCAATCATCCTCACCTTTTATAATAGCTGATGAGGTTAGATGGGTAGAAAATTGAGGTGCAAAAGAAGAGAATGCCACTGAGGTCACTCCATGCCATTGAATCAGCTAGAGAAAGCACATTTTCTGTTCACCAATCATTGTAGTGCTCAATGTGTCCTTCTGTTTAATCTACTTCTTTGTGAATTTTTGTCTAAGCAGTTTTGCGAATCACCTCCATTTCTTAGTAAGATGCCTCCATGTTAGTATTTTTTTTACAAAGCTTGAAGAAATAAATGTGCTGGTGTCAAATTAAGGTTAAGTCTTTGGAACAATCTAAAAATAAATTACTGAAGCGCTATGATGAATTTGAGGTTTTAGTGCTTTGAATTCAAAAGAGTGCATTAGTTGTTTTTGGTAGAAAATAACTGTCAGGTGGCTCGTTTACATCTGTATATTAACGTGCTCGCACAGCAGCACTTGTATCTTCCTGGGGTATATGGTATTAAGAAGGTTAGGAACAGTGGAGAAGTCTTTTACAGGAACTGGTTACATGGAGGGACCTCCACTTTACTTCACCTTGGCCCAATAATGTAATAGTTTCTTACCTTTCTTGATGGTGATGCTTTTTATTTGAATTGGCTCTGTAGTTTTCAGAATGCTGCCTAAGTAATATTTGGAAGTTTATTTAATTCTTGTGGCAAATCGTTATAATCAGTATAATACTACTATTTTGTGTTTGAGGAAACTGGAGTATTACACCTAGATCAGTATTTCCTTCTCAGCATGTCATGACATTGTGTTGTATTAAATTGACTTTATTTGTGGATTGTTTCCAGCACAGGATTAGTATGAGAAACTTAAGTAGAGTTATCTCAAAATAAAAATAGTAAGCTATTTTCAGTTGAATTCTGGCTCTCAAATGTATTTCAGAAAGTAACTTTTTTGCCTTTTCTGTTGCTTGTATATATATTTTTCAACTTAAAAATGAGAATCATTTTAACCTTTTTTATCTCCTGAACTTTATTGTTTCCCACTTCCTTCTAGCTACTTAATGTTTTCTCAAACAGTTTTTATTCTGAATTTTGGCACATTGATGGTTTATATGGAACAGATTTGATGAGAAAAGATGAATATCTAAAAACCTTTCTGTTAAAAATTTTTTTACAAAGTTTCAAACATACACAAAAATAGAATAACACAGCGAACCCCATAGTTCATTGTTCAGATTCAATAATTATCAACTATTGCCACATTTGCTTTTGTCTCCTTATTTGTAAAGTAAATCTCAAACTTGTCTGTTATATCTCTCATGCATCAGTTATAAAAAGAGCTAATATGCAAGTGGTCACCACACTCTCATGCTGTAATGGCTCAGACACTCAACACTGGGGAGAGAGGATTGGGGACCAGCCAGGCACAAATAAGCTCATGAGAGAGCAACAGGGACCAGCCAGGCTATGGCTCAGAAGAGAGACAAGCCGCCCGCCCCACGGTCCCGGGTGCCAGTGGCTGTGCTTGTGGCCCGGCCCGGGAGAGGGACAAGCCTTTTGCCCCACAGACTCCACGGTCCTGGGTGCAAGCAGCTGCACCTGCACCTACGGTCTAGCCTGGGAGAGGGACAAGCCACTCACCCCACAGTCCTGGGAGCCAACAACTGTGCCTGCACCTGCGATCCAGGAGAGGGACAGGCTGCACACCCCCCGTCACACGCTCCTGCGGCTGCAGCGGGCCTGGGCAAAGTCGGCCTGGGTCCTGGATGCTTGTGGCTGGCCAGAGGGAGGGAGGCCCAGGTCCTGGGTGCTTGCAACTGGCCAGAGGAGGGAATCATGGGTTCTGGGTGTGGGTCAAAGCAGAGGCAGTTAGGGGCGATCAGGGTGGTAGGAGAGTAGTTAAGGACGATCAGGCAGACAGGCAGGCGAGTGGTTAGGAGCCAGCGTTCCCAGATTGCGAGAGGCAGTTGGACCTCTCCCGAGGGGTCCTGGATTGGAGAGGGTATAGGCCAGGCTGAGGGACCCACCCCCCCCCCAGTGCATGAATTTTGTGCACTGGGCCTATAATATTTTATAAATGTGATGCCAATATCATACTTAACAAAATAAACACTAATTCTTTGATATTATCTGTTGTACAGTCCATAATCTGATTTCCTGGTTTTTAGAAATGCCTTTTTACATTTGATTTGTTCAAATCCAGATCAGATAAGTTCCTCACATTACATTTGGTTGAAAACCAGTTCTTAAAGCAGATGATTGTTAAGGAGCCATATGGAGAAACTCTCGTTGATTCCTTCAACAATTTTATTTTCAACTCCCTGTAACATTTCCTCATTCTCCGTTATTCCCAACTAATCTTTTTTTTCTTTATTTGAGGGAAGATAGTGGGAAAATCCCAAAGTTGATATATTACAAATGTGACATTAAGTTTATTTTACTTTTAAAGTGATCTATATTGAATTCTAACATTACATAGTAATTCAAAGTTCTGCACTTTTAAAGATATTTGAAGTATTAACATGACTAGGATTAATGGTTAACATGCAATAAATTGACTAACCAATAATGCAGTATAAGCATCTTATAAAAGTGCAAGTGAAGAAAATCTGTGACATTCAATATGAATTACTTTTGTTACCAGCAAGGGGACCTGGCCTTGTGGGTCTGGCTGGGGCCAGGCAGTAGTGTGTGTGTTTTTGACTTCATGCAGGAAAAATTTCATAACATGAGTCCAGGTAACTATGAGGGAATGTTATTAAAGATGGGGACAGTAAAACAAGAAAAGGCTTAGCAACAGGAGGGCCTAGGCTGAGCTATCTTAGTTCTCTGGGAAGTCAGAGAAAAGAGGGCCTTGGGATCAGGTTCAGGGCTTAGCCTGGGACAAGCAGCAGCCCCTTGATTGCAAGCTTTATGGGGTCCTTTACGGTTTAGGAGACACATTCCCGTGGAGGAAGAAGAGAAAAGGAATGGCAATGGCTGCTCCCCACAGGGAGCGCACACGCTGGGTCCTTTGTCCTGAGGGCTTAACTCTTTCTCACAGGCAAGAATCTTAGGGGAAGTCTCAGGAGGGTTTCAGCAGAATAATAATTAGTTTTTTCCAGGTGTGTGCTTCTCCACCGATTGGTCAGTTTCAGGGCAGGGGGTCCTCAATCATCACTGCTGATACTAGTATCACCCACTTGGTTCTGCTGCTTTCCTGGGACTGGAGCTGAAATGCAACTGAGGCCTAGATATTATCTCTAAAGAGGTGACTTTCTGTATCTGTTATGAATTGCTCTGTCAGTTTGTTTAGCTATCTTCTCTCAGTTTCCCTATTCTACTTGTCCTGGTTTACTGAGCAGTCTCATGTTGATTAATAATACCATGTTCAGTTTAAATTCAGTGATTTGACTTTACCAAATGTAAAAGAAATAGCAATGGCAATGATCATTATTTATTTCTTTGTATTTCACACTTGAGTTTTGTTCCATTCTCTCTTTTATTATAGTTATAAGTATATGAATAGATAGAGATATTTTATTTTATACTGCCAAAGTAACCAGTCTACTTAACCTTTTTCCAGTAGTCTTATGTTTTACCTAACAGATTTCCACTACTTATTTTTTAAATTAAACTATACTTGGTATACAATATTATTAGTTTCAGGTGTATAACAGTGATTCTACATTTATATCTTAAGATGTGCTCACCACACTAAGTCTAGTAATCATCTGTCTAGTAACCAACTGTGTAAAGTTATCACACTATTATTATTCTTGACTAGATTCCCCTTCACTTTTCACCCATCCCTATTCCCTCAGGTAAGCACCTTGTCTTTCTCTGACTTATTTCTGAAAGGTTAGAAATAAATATTTGAAATACCAACCTAGTATTTGTGAGATCACATAAGAGTGGGCCAAAGATCTTAGCAATTCCCTTTTAATATTCTTCTAATAGCTAACCATTGGAATTTTCCTGAATCACTAAAAATAATAGTAAAATCAATAAAAATGTATATATATTTTTAAAAGAGTATGTATAGCAATACTATCTCATATGAGATTATATCATAATTTAGCATTTGCTTTTTGGTGACCTCAATAATATAGTACAGAGTCCACAGCCAAAAAAAAAAAGGTAACAGTGGCCAGTGAAGTGAAATAAGTTATACAAAGTTTATGAACTTTATATTTTATATATAGAAAAGCCTATTTCATTTTATATATGGCCCAATATCTGTTTTCCAGTCCAATAATTTAAAAAAGCATTTAGAAAGGTAAGAAGCTGTATAGTTCAGTAGCTCACAGAGGCAGTAAGGTGGCCAGTAGTGGAGATGGAAAGCTTAAATTTAGAAAAAAAAAGACACAGGATTCCAAACAAACTAAAAAAAAAACTAATGTGGATTGGTATCAGGCTAGGAAGTGAAGAGACATCCCTAGCTTGGAAATGTGAGGAGAGTACTGTTTTACCACAAAATGCAGTCAGTGGTAGTAATGATAATAATGACCTGGAGTTTATCAGAAAACATTAAATAGAATATACCATAAACTCTTTAACACAAGAGTTTTGCAATATATTTTAGAAAGCTTTATTTTAAATCCAGAGGCCCGGTGCACGTTGGGGTCCCTTGGTGTGGCCTGGGGGGATCGGACCAAAACCGGCCGTTCAATGCTGCCTGCTGCTCCTGCCTGGCACTCCTGCTCATCCCAGCCCCACTGTGCCTGCCACTGCTGCCACTTGGGAGGCTCGTTGCTGCTCCACTGAGGTCTCCAAGCACGCGTGCTAGGGTGATACCAGAGTGCCCATGACCTACAAGTGACCACAGGCTCGCTCCCAGTCATTCCCAGTGCCAGCCCCCATCCAGCCCCGATCTGACCTGGTCCAGATGGGGGAGGGGTGCTCAGGGGAAGTGTCTGCAGGAGAGGCTCATGCTGCCATAGCTGTGCTCACTAGCTGTGAGCCCTGTGTCTGGTACCCATAGGTCAACTGAGTGAAGCTCCCTTTGTGGGAGCGCACTGACCACCCGGGACAGCTCCTGCATTGAGCATCTGCCTCCTGGTGGTCAGCATATCATAGCAACCGGTTGAATGGTCAAATGGTCAAATGGTCACTTAGGCTTATTTGTAATAATAAAAGCGTAATATGCTAATTAGACTGAACAGTCCAACGACCTTCTGGATGAAGTGGTGGTGGCAGGGGCTGAAGCAGAGGCAGTTAGGGGCGATCAGGCAGGCAGGCAGAATGGTTAGGGGCAATTAGGCAGGCAGGTGAGTGGTTAGGAGCTAGTGATCGTGATTGTGAGAGAGATGTTAAACTGGCAGTTGGACATCCCCCAATGGGTCCTGGATTGCGAGAGGGTGCAGGCCGGGCAGAGGGAACCCCTCCCCCCACCATGCACAAATTTTGTGCACCGAGCCTCTAATACAGACAGTCCTCAGGTTATGTTGGACGTGACATACATTGTTTTGTGGTTACGTTACCTTCTCCCATTTATTTCTTAAAAAAAAAAAAAAAATTCTGTCATTTCAACGTATGTACATATGTGCTTTAATGTTTTTTATTATTTATTTACCACAAGTAAAAGTCAGGAATTTTTATCTTTTAAATTTTTTTTACTGTTTCACTTCATTACTGCTGTATATGTGCTCCTGTGAGTGACGTAGGTGTTTACGTAGGTGGGTTCCGACTACGGTGAAAATCACATTATGTCATGCCTTAGGAATGGATCTCTGATATAACCCAAGGACCTACTGTATATATAAATTTATCTTTATGGTTGAAAGCATTGTTGAAAGCATTTCCCTATGGAACCCCTCTACCCTGCACATGACACCCCGCCTCCTCACCACACTATTGTCTGTGTCTGGGGGTTATGCATACCTGTATATAAGTTTTTTGGTTAATCTCTCTTCACCCACCTACCCATCCACTCCCAAATTTCACCAAATGTTAGTATTTAAAGAGATTTGAAGATTTACTTAATAAAATGTGTTGCTTAGTTCTCTTTGTTAAATGTGCCAAGTTCGCATAAGTTGACCTCTTTTTCTAATAATGCCAGGTAAATGAGGTTTCTCTAGTTCGATCACACATAGGAATTGTTTCTAAAAAGAGTATTTGGGACAAGGAAAAATAAAAATGTTTGCTACAAATTTTCTATTTGTAGTTTCTCACATATAGTAAAGGCTATATGTTTGGACTATATACCACATAATATTTACTACAGGTTTTTCATTTGTGATATATAATACATAGTAAACACTATGCTTTTAAAAATATTTTTTCTTGCTAAAAAAGTTGGCTTCTCTGATCCAAAATATGAACAACTGTTAAATTTACCATTGAAAAATTTTCTTGAGCTCTAAGAATATTTTATATTTTTTTAAATTATAGGTTGAAGACTTTAAGTGACAAGTCAAGAGAAGCTAAAGTAAAAAGCAAACCAAGGTAAGCTTGTGCTAAAATTTGACTTACTGTAACCTAAATTTCATCCAACTTTTGGTTATAGTCATAATGGTATAATTACTTAAATGGGTTTTATATCTATTAAGTGCATCTGAATACAAAACAACTTATTGATTCTTTTTAAATTTTGTAACACTGGAAAATTTTTGATAACATTGTAAAATGATTGAAAAAATAGTTAAGTGTAATTGTTTTATTCTGACAATCAATGGCTATTTTTCAATAATCATTTTATTTGCATACTAAGAGCAAATTAAAAGTCCTGCATTATGAAGAAACAAATTAATAATGGAACCATACCTAGCAAGCAAGCATCTTCAGTTCTGTTAACACTGGTGTCACTTTTTAATAAAGTGAAGCACATGGCCAAATGTCACTTTCAAAAAATTCTTATTTTGCACTACATTAAAGTGTTTATTATTATGTGTTGAAACTAATTTACTAGTATAGGGCCAAGAGATTGTTGATAGCATATAATAGTATGTTAACTTTGAAATAAAGCAATATATTTCTCTAAAAGTTTAGGTAAGTTGTCATTAGCAATTTTAAAATATTTCATGTTACAATTGACAATGTGAAAATTCTTATATATAACTTTTTTTTTAAATTGGTCTAAATCAGAAACAGTTTTAATAAAATAATTGTTTCTTTTGACAGGACTGTTTCATATTTGCCAAAGTACTCTGCTGGATTAGAATTACTTAGCAGGTAAGTGTTTTCATTTAAATAAGAAGATTGTATTTCTGACTATTTTATTGTCTAAAATCTATTCTACTAAAAGAGTAATATGGAAATTAACCATCTCTCTGGAACACCTAAGCCATGCCCAGCAGGCAAGCCACACCCACCAGCCAATCAGAGTGGCTGTATGCATATTAACCCAGCCAAGATGGAGGCTGGCAGCCATGGACCGAGCAGTGGTGGGTGGAGCCTGGTGGGGGCGGGGTGGGTGGTGGCGGGAGTGGGGCGGGGCAGGCGGTTGAGGACAGTGAGATGGTGGTGCCTCCGACCAGGACAGCTCTCCCCCAACCTGGAATCTCCCAGCGCCGAGGTCCTGGGCTTCCAGCCCCCTGGCCTGTGAGGGATTAACTTCTCTCTTGAGGGGAGCAGCCGTCTGTGGTGCTTTTGGTGCAGCAGCTGAGATGGACAGAGACAGATGCTTGCACTTCCTCCTCTGCAGGGAAGGGTTGAACACCGTCTGCCTGGATGGTCAGGGGTGGGAGCAGCTTGGTGGCAGGGGCGGGGCAGGCAGCAGGGCAGGCTTGGCCAGCCTGCAAACTGCCATCAGCCCCTCACCCAGCCTGGCCAGGCAGGCCAGCAGGTGGACATCCCCGAGGGGTCCCACACTGTGAGAGGGCACAGGCCGGGCTGAGGGACACCCCACCCCCACTGAGTAAACAAATTTTTGTGCACCGGGCCCCTAGTATTTTATAATTTTGTAGATAGAAACTTCAATAATAATGAAATTTTATATGAACACTAGAGGCCCAGTACACACAATTTGTGCATGAGGGTTTACCTCAGCCAAGCCTGTATCCTCTCCAATCCAGGACCCCGCAACACCCGGGATTAGGCCTAAACCGGCAGTTGGACATCCCACTCACAATCTGGGACTGCTAGCTCCTAACTGCTCACCTGTCTGCCTGCCTGATCACCCCTAAATGCCC
>PVJC01028372.1:0-22617 GCA_004026665.1 Murina feae
TTTGCCTAGAACTTAATTCAATGAACAAAAAAAAACTTATTCTTTAAAATATGGTTATTGGACTATTCAATTCTGGCTGCTTTTCTTTTCCCCTAAGTTTTTATTTTGAAAAATTTCAAGCTAACAGAAATCATATTGAAAATTCCTCACTCCCCCTGCCCTTCTTCCACTCCTCCCTTTCTTCTTCCCTATCCTCCTCCTCTCTCTCTCCTATCTCCTCTCTCTCTCTCAATCACACATACACAAACTTTTTTTTTCTTGCTGAACTCTGTGAGAGTTAGCTAGAAGCATCACAGTTCTTCTGCCCTAAGTACTTCAGTTTCTGTCTTCTAAGAACAAGGGTATTCTCATACATAACTGCAGTATAATTATCACATTCAGAAAATTTATTACTGATACAATACTATTGTCTAATATAGAGCTCATATTCAAAATCCTCAATTTGTCCCAATAATGTTTTCCCCATAGCTTTTTCCCCACTCACGGATCCAATCAAAGATTACACATTGGCATTTAGTTATTTACTTCCTTGATGTCTTCTTTTTTATGAGAGAGAGAGAGGGAAGGAGAGAGAGAGAGAGAGACAGAGAGAGAGAGAGAGAGAGAGACAGAGAGAGAGAGAGAGAGAGAGAGAGTTGTTGTTGTTGTTTCATTGCCTAATTCTTGTATGTGCCCTGACTGGGGATCAAACCCAAACCTTGGCATATGGGGACAATGCTCTAACCAACTGAGCTACCCAACCAGGGTGATGTCTTTTAATGTACAATTCCGCAGTCTTTTGTTAATCTTTCATTACAGTTTTGAAGACAGAAGGCCAGTTATTTTGCAGAATGTCTCTCAATTTGGTTAAACTGGTATCTGTCAGGTTTTTCCACATCCTTTGTCCAACAGTCTTTCACCAAATGGTCTTACCTTCCATTGATAATCATTTATTATCAGTGGAGTGGTAACATGATGATTCTGTTTCTATCATTCTGTGTATATTTACTATTTGGAACCTTTCTCTTAAAAAATAACTTTCCCCTACCCCTTTTATTTTGTAGTTTTAGTGTTAGCATAGATTTATAGATTTTTATTTTGTTTATTATATCATGCTCCATTCCTATAATTACTTATTTCAATGTTCAAATTATACAAGATCTGTCCATTGGGAGCCCCTTCAAACTAGCTTCTTTAGAAAATCAGTACTATTGACTTTCCCTTTGGGCTTTGCAATTGGCTTTATAAGTAGGGGAGGATATGATTTAATTTATTATTCTGTCGAATAAAAGAGTAATATGCAAATTGACCATCACAAGATGGCTTCCCCCATGTGGTCAAAGATGGCCACCACAAGATGGCCAGCAAGGGACGGAAGTTGGGAGGGACCCAGGCCTGCAGGGGAGGGCATTTGTGGGCAACCCAGGCCTGCAGGGGAGGACAGTTGGGGGGGGAACCATCCTGGCAGGGGGAGGGCAGTTAAAGGCAATCAGGCCGGTACAGGAGCAGTTAGGCATTGATTAGGCTGGCAGGGGAGTGGTTAGGGGCAATCAGCAGGTGAGAGGTCAGGATCCAGCAGTCCTGGATTGTGAAAGGGATGTCCGACTGCCCTCAAGGGGCCCCAGATTAGAAAGGGTGCAGGTTGGGCTGAGGGACACCACCCGCACCCCCACTCCCACTCCGTGCACGAATTTCGTGCACCGGGCCTCTAGTAATTTATAAAAATTTAAAATACCATTTATTTTAAAAATGGTCTTTATGAGTATTTTTTAATGATGTGTGATGGATTAGTGATAATTTTTCTTCATTCTGTCCTAGCTTCTCTGGTAGCCAATGGAAATTTTGGCCAGATGTTTGGCATAGTTATCAGCAGAGTAGCATAACAGTGAAAGAAAGCGAAACTGGTCTGTGGATTGTGAACTCATAATTGTAGTTTTTGTTAACACAGTACCGTAACCTATAATGCACTGTACCTAGGAGTGCAGTAAAATTTTACTTTTATATAATTTATGCTAATGTATAAACATTAGTAATACCCCAACATAACATTCTGGGTATACTTTTTCACTAAATTGTATTGTTTTAAAAAGTGTTTTTCTCTGATTTTGTTTTCTATTTACCTTCTGATTGTCAGGGTTCAAACAGGTAAATTATCAGAGTTTTTGACAACATCTTGCTGCACACATTTGAGTTTCATGGACCCTGGACCTGAAAGTAAGCTGTACAGTGAAGATTACAATGACTCTAGTGAACTAGAATCCTGTGACTGGATGAATAGCTATGATTCAACCAGTAATGGTAAGGAAGCTCCAGAAAGGCACTGGCCTTGCTGGACAAGAATACAAACTATTGTTGCGTATCCTCCTTACTATACCTCACTGCCAGCAGTCTTACTCCCATTTAATACACCTACTTTTTGTTTGGCTTTACTTTTCTTCCTCCTACTTACCTTTGGTTTCTGGACTAATATCCCTGTTATGATTGTGGATTATGAAGTTGAACTATCCTTTACTAGGATTAGGGAAGAGTTCTCTGCTTGGCATATAAAATGGCTAGAGATTTCAAAACGACAGGAAGCAGTGATGAGTGATAGATATTTAATCAATCTATACATGTACACTACTACTTAGAGTATTTTGTATATATAATAGTATATGGGCACTTTAGAATCTCAGAAGACTGCATAGTTTGCAGAAAAAACAAAAAACAAAACCCTGTTCGGTATTTTGCATGTTGCTTTTTTATATTACAAACTAGACAAATAAAGCACAGCATCTAATTGGTTATTGAAAACATCATGAGGGCATATATTAAAAATGACTAAAAACCCCCCAAAACCTTGAAGTGTTAAAATACTGACCTAGGCAGGGCAAGCATTACCATGCTTGAATCCCAAAGGCAGAGGGGCAATAGGAGCAAATTATTATTCTAACTAAAACATGATTTGTCTGAGTATTTAAATGTTTGGCTATATAGTAAAGCAGCTAATTTCTTTATCTTAAGAAATAAAGAGAAAAGAAAAAAATAAATTAGCATTCCTCAATGTGGTAGCAAAGCATAATCTCATATATAATAGACCAACACAGTAGCAGTCAGAAAGAATATTTTCTTGTTTGGGCTCAGCATTTACTCACCTAAGTACCATTTAATTCATTCTGTACTTGTTTTTTATAAGATCTAAAGTAGTATGAGTTTCTTTGTTGGGAAAGTTCATTAAATATAAGGTTATTTCCTGTTAACCAATGGTAACAATAGTCATGATATCTAGCTTGTCATAAGCTGAACTATTTTGAAAACCAGACAAGAATGATTATATATTGAGGTCGTTTGCTATTCCATGGGTAATTGTGATTTTCATATGTAGCAAGCGTTCTCTTAGATTAATTTCTAAAATATATGTTTTTAATCCTTTTTTCCCTTTATTGATTAAGATATTACAAATGTGATCTTATCCCCACAATGTCCTGTCATCCCCCCCCACTTTTGCCCTCACCCTAAAATATATCTTTTTAATAATATGTGTTACTGCATTCTGAGTCACTTTTTCCTTTCTGAATTTACTCATTCATGGTTTCACAATGGATGTGTCTATAGCTTGCCAGCCCTTAAATGAGAAGAGCACTTCTCTACAGATTCTTTTTTTTAAAAGTATAATTGGTATACAATATTCTGTTAGTTACATTCGTTTCAAGTCCATATTTTTTATAATCCTCCACCAAAGAATCTAGATTGTATCCAAGATTATAATATTTGCCATTATGATATCCCTGAGTATGAGTTCCCATTCTTACAGCTTTGCTAGTTCCCATTAGTCACATCAGAGTACAGAAAGACATCTTAAGAGATCACCAAAGATTATTTTTTAAAAAATAGTTGATGCATAAATGACCTCGAAGATTTCAGTATTGATCCAAATACTGTGCTTTTCCAATTATAAATGCTGTGAATGTTCATGTAAAGTCTGAGATGTTAAGCATCCACAAGGTATATGCATATTTTTATTTCCATTATCCATAGCCAGAGATAATGTATGTGGAAAAGGGGGAGCCCAAGCGCTTAGGGACTATATCTGTGTTCTTCACCACTGAGAACTCATCATCTAGTATGCCTAGTGGTACACAGTAGGCAAAACATATTTGATGAATAAATGAATGAGGTGACTAAAAAGACAAATGTGTGGCTAGTAGTCCTTTCAACACCAATGCCACACAGAGATTTTATTGTTGTTAGCAGTTGTAGCTTGCCATTTGTGGAATCTGTCCGTTTTTAGCTAGGCTCAATGTTTACTAGAAAATTTTTGTCCTTCCCCACAAAAACCTTATCATACCAGTGAGACTCAAAGGACCTTATTCTGCTCCTTCTCCACCATCACTATCACCACTACTATCATCATATGCTTGCACATGAAATGCTTGCACCATCCCTCCTATATTAACATCATACTGCTTCCAGGGACCCTAATATTGTCTCAGAAAAGTTGAAGAACAGGTGGGTCCTGGTAAATGACCATAGTTTTTAAATGATAAAGCTATGAGTTTATATAATGATCACACACTTTTTACCCCATGAGCTAAAACAACCTACTTCTGGTGCTATGTTGTGGTCACATGATTCACTCATTCTGTTTGGTAGGTTAGACTGTAATGTAAATAAAAGGTTCGCTTTTTTTTACCCTCCCCCAATAACCTTGCAGCTCATTGTGGTGATGACATTGCTCGTTATTTAGATCACCTTTTGGCGCACACTGCTCCCCATCCTAAACTAGCCCTTACCTCACAGAAAGGGCTTCAAGTAAGCTTCATTGACAAAGGGCTTATGTGAAGAAATAAACTTTAAGTTAGACTTTTAGATTATGAATCACAAAACTGGAGCTTAAGTTCCAGCTCTGCTACTTGCTTGCTTGAACAGTTATTTGAGCTCTGTATCTCTATTTCTGTATCTGTAAATGCTGAAAATGACAAGATAGCCTCTCCTTAGAGTCTCTCCTCATGTAGAAATACATGGTAAGTATTTCGACAATGGATTGTAAGTAAAACTCTTAAGAATATCTCAAAGTTGATTAGCCACTACATATTTTGATTCCCTAGATAGGATCATCCATTTATCTATTCTCAAGGAAATCCCATTGTGAGCAGACAGATATTCTCCTAGGGAATTCCAGGAAATGTAAAACATAACTGGGTTCTTTCTGTGATACATGGCATTCTACCAAAGCATCAGTGATAGTACCATTGTGGTATTGGTTACATTTTAAGACTTTAATATCAGCTGATGCTACAATTCTGGACATTCCATTCAAAAATGTTTCTTGATTGGTTGAACATTCTTTACATTATTTGATTTTTATATTTCTTTTCTTTGATGTTACCCAGAAGGATAAACTTCTATAAAGAACCAAACATATGTAACTTCATTATTGAGATCAACTGTGAATTTTTGTTAGTCTCCTAATTATCTAACCTTTATCATAAATGTCAACCTTTTGCAGATGTTCACATGTATCTTCCTGCAAAGATAGCTCAGGCTTCCCGACCTTCATTCAACTTACTTAACTCACCTCCTCCCCCAAAAGAGGACCAGGTAAACTTGCACATGAGGTTTTTTATCAACTTTTTGCAAAATGCTATCCTAATGGAAAATAACAGAACTAGCCATTATGGTTTCTGCTACTAACTAGTAGTAGGCAAAATGTTACCCTGGTGAAGATACATGACCTTTTCAGTTCACTTTTAAAATGGGCAAGTTTTTCTAGCTGGGGCTTTATGAAATCTAGATTGCTTTATCATATGTGTTGAAGGTTTCATTGTGTTTTTTTGTTTTTGTTTTTGTTTTATTTTGTTTACTTTTCATCAAAATTTAACAAATTCTTATGGGAAAAGTTTAGAGATGAAAATATCAACACTCCAGGGCAATATTTAAGTTGAGCACCTTGTGGACTTAATTTTTTTACCCTTTCTTGAACTAAAGGTTCCCTCAGTTCATGTAGAAATACATCTTCCAAGAGACCAGTCTGGGGAGGTGGACTTCAAAGCACTGGTTTTACAGTTAAAGGAGACCTCTAGCTTCCAGGAGCAAGCTGATATCCTCTACATGTTATATACTATGAAGTAAGTGATGGATATTATCAATCTACTTTAATATTCATATGGAGAGAAAGAATAGTATAGTAAATATAGCATAGCTTTGGAGTCTCACTGATCTAGATTTGAATATAATTTTGTAACCACAAAGCCTCAATTGTCCTCATTTATAAAAGTTGTATTATACCTACCTCACAGGTGGTAGAAACATTTCTGCCTGAGAGGCAGGTGCAAACAGTGGCTATACCCAGTGACAGGGATGGAGATTCAGAATTGTGGCTGCTGAGGTCCGGTAGCCACCATTACTGGGATAGAACAAGGCCAAAAATGTACAAACAGGCCTGTGTCTGCCTATTCAAGCCCCACCCATCCCAGCAGAGCCTAGTGAAAGCACCTGGGACACCTTGGGTAATACAGCACTTCCAGAGCCCCATCACCTGCCACATTTTCCCACAAGGGTGTTGCTCTGATACTGAGGTGACATGTTCACAGAGGGGACACCCCATCCCAGGGAATATGGGGGTATTTTCCTTAGCCAAGGCAACAGGCCCCACACAAATCACAGAAGCCTTAGCAGGGCAATAAGAAAAAATGAAAACTTGCACTTCACCTACTGGAAAACAAACAAACAAACAAAAAACTATCCTTCTCACCTGCTAAATACTGAAGTGTCAGGTAATTCCTAAAAAGCAGATTTCATACCATATGACCCAGCCACTCCTCTTCTAGGTATATACTCAAAACTGAATATCCTATATAATAAATGGGTAATATGCAAATTGACCCTAACAGCAGAACGACTGGGAATGACTGGTCACTATGACACACACTTACTACCAGGGGACAGACGCTCAATGCAGGACCTGCCCCTGGTGGTCAGTGTACTCCCATAGGAGGAGCTCTGCTGATGGCTGCCAGTACAGCGGTGGTGGTGGGAGCCTCTCTTGCCTCCTCAGCAGCGCTAAGGATGTCCAACTGCAGCTTAGGCCTGCTCCTTACTGGCAAGTAGACATCCCTCGAGGGCTCCTGGGCTGCCACCCCGGGAAGCAGGCCTAAGCCAGCAGGTGGACATCCCCTGAGGGGTCCCAGACTGCAAGAGGGTACAGGCTGGGCTGAGGGATGCCCCCCTCCCACCACGAGTGCACAAATTTTTGTGCACCAGGCTTCTAGTATATATATAGCTGTTGCAACCAAAATGACTGGATGACTGGCCAGTAGCTATGATGTGCACTGACCCAGACCTTGCTGCTGGGGCCCTGACAGCCCTGAATATGGTTCTCCCACACCCTGGACCCAGACAGGAGAGAGGAGGGAGCCCAATTCCTCATGTATTCAGCCCTGCCTTAGCTTGCTGCTGAGGCCCTGATAGACCCAAATCTCATTCACATGTACCTCAGACCCAAACAGGAGGGAGGAGGGAACCCAATTCCTTACAGAATTGTCCACTGGTTATCTTGCTGCTGGGGCCAACCTCCCTGGCTGGCCACCTATGGTCCCTCCCCCTGGCAGGCCGCCCCCCCCCCCAATTGGCGCCAATCATGGGCCAGGCCAAGGGTCCGCACTCATGCACAAATTCATCCACCTGGCCTCTAGTTTATTCATAAAAATATATGCACTCCTATGCCCATTGCAGCATTATTCATGGTGGCCAAGACATGGAAACAACCCAAGTATACTTTGGTAGATGATTGGATTTAAAGAATGTGGTACATATGTACAATATAATATTGTCCAGCCATAAGAAAAGATGAAATACTGCCATTTGTGACAACATGAATGGACCTTGAGATTTTCATGCTAAGCGAAATAAATCAGAAGTGAGAACCATGTGATTTCACTCATATGTGGGATATAAAAAACTGAAAGCAACAAATGAATAAACAAGAAAATAAAAAAACAACTCATAGGCACAGACAGCAGTATAGTGGTTAGAAGAGGGCTAAGGGGAGTTGGGAAAGGTATTAAAGGGTAAAGAGGTCAAATATATGGTGGTGGAAGGAGACTTGACTTGGGGTGATGAACACACGGTACAATATATAGATGATGTACAATAGAATAATTGTACATTTGAAACCTATATAATTTTATTAACCAATGTCACTCCAATAAATTTATTTTTTTATAAAAGCAGATTTTATTCCTGTAAATAAAGAATCCATCAGACACCATGAATTACCAATGTAACAGCATAGTTCAGAAAAAAAGAGAAAAATATCCAGAAATTGAACTTAAAGACATGGAAATACGTGTTTAAAATTACTGAAAATTCAAGACTGCAGTTCTGGAAAAAAGAACCACCTCAAAATAAAAGCTCAGGAAGGTACTATAATGAACTCAGAAATAAAATCAATGAACTAAAGGATTGCTTTACCGAAAAGATTGAAACTATTAAAGAAATGGAAATTTTGGAGTTGACAAACTCAATAAAAGAGATGAAGAATGAACTAGTCAGCATAGGAAACAGAGCAAACCAAATGGAGGAATTAGTGATATCAAATATAGAAATCTAGAAATGACTAAGGTTCAAGAAGACAGATTTGAGAGTAAAAAAAAGAACTCTATGAGAACTATCTGACTTCATCAGAAAGAGCAATGTAAGAATAACGGGTGTAGCAGAAAAAAGATGAGTGGGAAACAGGAGCAGAGAGCACATTTAAACAAAATAATCAGTGCAAACTTCCCAAACCTATGGAAACAACTAGATTCTCTTATAGAAGAAGCAAACGGAACACCTAATTATCTCAAACAAAAGGTCTTCTCCAAGGCAAATTATATTAAAACTGTCAAAAATTAATGACAAAGAATTCTCAAGGTAGCCAGGGATAAAGATGTGCTCCCTGTGTACAATGGGAAAAGAGATGTACATAAATGCCCCTATTATGCTGCTACTAGTAAACAAGAAAAAGGTAGCCCTGAGGGCAGCAACTGCCCCTTCTGAGTAGTTTTGGCTGTGCTAAGCAAGCCCACCTTCCAGTTCATTCTATCAGTGTGGCCCTAGCTGCTAGCCTCTTGGCCTGATACTACAAGTGAAGAACCCATCATACACCGTTGGTGGCCTATTCCTGAATGACTGCTTGCCCATCCCCACCTCCCCTGTGATAAAACCACCAGCTCAGGTGACTTTTTAAATGCTAGATTTGAGAAAACAAGGAACCAATAAAAGCCAGAAGCTAAAACCTCTGCCCGTTAGTATCCTCTGGTCCAGGTACTTAGCTGGGTATAGGCCCACCCTCCCTGCAGCCTGTAGGCTGTGGCACAGGGAGCAGCCAGTGCAGCTCAGCAGACTGGCCTGGGTCTTTGGAACCAGCTCTGCTCCTGGGGTGCCCACACCTCTCACCCTGAGGCTGTTCCCTTTGTTCTTCCTGTCATATAAACATAGGTTGGCATTTTTCTCTTGCTGCGAGTGAGCAGACAGCAAGGCTAGGCTTCGTAGCTCAATGGGAGGAAAGTGGGCATCCCTATATGCTCCTCCTCTGCTGCAGGGCCTTTCCTGGGTATAGGGGGACAGAAGACAGGCTGGCACCCTGCCTTCAAGGCCCTGGAAGCTCCATCCTTGGCAGCCAGTCCTCATCCCTCTCCACCAAAAAATCTCAGAAGTCTGTATCCAGCCATGGCCTGTCTCCTCTTCTGACCTGTGTCATGCTACACCACTAAGTAAAGTGGACCCTGACATTTTCCTCCCTCAAAAATAGACCATATATTGGGACACAAAACTAGTCTGAATAAATTCAAGAAGATTGAAATCATATGAAGCATATTTTCTGACCACAAGGCTTTGAAATTAGAAATCAACTGCAAAAATGAAGTAAAAAACAAAACAAAAATATGTGGCAATTGAACAGCATGCTACTAAACAAAGAAAAATAAGAGAAGAGATAGAAAAAAGGATTTCAAAAGATATATAGAGATAGGTGAAAATGATAGTATGACATATCAAAACTTGTTGGATGCAATGAAAGCAGTATAGAGAAATTTGTATCATTACAGACCTACCTCAAGAAACAATGAAAATCAAATAAACAATGAAACATTCCACCTTAAAGAACTAGAAAAAGAAAACAAACAAAGCCCAAAGTCAGTAGAAGGAAGGAAATAATAAAAATTAGAGCAGAATTAAACAAAATAGAGAACAAAAAGACAATAGGAAATTTAACGCAACAAAGAGCTGGTTACTTGAAAGGATTAATACAATTGACAAAGTTATGGCTAGAATCACTAAGGAAAAAAGAAAAAAAAGACTCAAAGTCAGAAAGGAAAGAGAGGGAGAAATCCGGTGAGACTTGCTTCCTGTGGTGCTCTTTTCAGGACACATGTAGGTCAGCCATGGTGCTGGTGGTGGCCCTGGCAGACTTCTATTCAAGAAGGCGTGCATGAGTGGGGCCTTTGGATCTGAACTGTTGAGCTGTTTCTAGGGCCTTGAAATTACTTGTACTTAAGCCTGTGCATGTACCAATGTGCCTCTTGCTCCACCTCCATCAACAGCAGCTCTTTGGAGGTTACGGGGAGCACCAGTGCATAAAGTGTCTAGAGCCACTTCCGGAACAGCTCCCTGCCACCCAGACCATCATGGCAGCTCACCTGGTGAAGCAATGCCAGTGCCTCCTGAGAGAGTCTGTTCATCTAGCCCCTGCTGGGCTCCCAGCTGGCCAACTGAGACTGGCTAGGGTAGCCCATAAGACTGTGACTTCCTCAGCTACCTAACACATTTACCACTTCCCAGCTTCCTTGTCACAGCACCTTGAGAAAGAACAGGTATTTACCCCCTTCCCAGAGTGCCAGGAGGTGAACGAGCTCATCAAGAAGGCCACTAGGCCAGAGGAGCTCCTGGAGCTGCTTGGTGGTAGCCATTGCCTGCACTAGATCCATGTGGCCCTTGTGCTCATCAAGCTCTCTCACCTGCTAAGAAGCCAGAAGACAAAGCCTAGCTTGCTCATACAGGATGCCTGCTGTCAGCAACTTCTCCAACTTATCAACAGTCAGATAACTGTGGTCTGGCATGGGACCCTTCTGGAGCTGTCTGGAGCTTCTACACACTGGCACTCCCTGCAGCCTCCAAGGAGCTGCTGTCAGTGGAACAGGAGGTACACTGGCACATGCACCAGCTCAGGTACAAGCACCTGGCCTTACTGGTGGAGTTCAGCACTGCCTACATGTAGGAGTAGGGATCCTAGGAGCTGCTGGCTTAGCTGTTCCTGAACCTGGAGTAGTACTGGGCAGAAATCGAGGATGGCCGCACGCTGGTGGCCCTCATGATGAAGGCAGGAGTCTTTGATGAACAATCTGGAGGACAAGTGCCTGGATCTGGTGGAGCAGTTTGACCCTGACGAGCTGGTGGCACTGGCAGCTCAGAACCAGCAGTCCGTCCACTTGATGCAGACCATCTTCTCCCACCTGTCCAGAAGACCTTCCCCCTGATCAAAGGCATCCTCCTATGCCTATGGCAAACTTGACTTCCACCAGACCCAGGTGTTCCAGTGCCTGGCCACTGAACTGCTGCCCCACATGTCCAGCCTCACGTCCGGCGAGGTGGCCAGCTGCACCAAGTTTTTCACCATCCTCAAGTTGTTCAACCTGCCTCTCTTTGAGGCCTTTGCCCAGCACATCCTGAGCAGAGCCCAAAGCATCCCCATGCCAGACCCATGCAACATGCTGCTGGCTTTCTCCTGCCTGAACTTCCATCCAGAGCAAGCCTGGTGCATGAGAAGCTGGGGTATCAGCAGGCGGACCTGGACCTGGACCTGCAGGTGGATGTGCTGTGGACCCTGAGTGTGCTGCAGCAGGCCAGCCCTTCGGAGCTCCAGGCCGTGCTCTGCCACGAGTCGCCCACCCAGTTCGTAGGTGATGGGTCCGCAAAGGGTCAGAGCATCTTTCAGAAGCTGCTCCACCTCAATGCCACTGCCAGGCTATAGCACCCTGAGTACATGGGCTCCCTGCTGCTGGCCCTGGCCTTGGTTCCCAGGCCCCCAGCCCCTGACAGGAAGGTGATGATGGCTCTATAGAAGTAGCTGCATGAGACCCTGAAGGGAGTGCTGGGAGATGCTGACAGGGGCCACTTTACCATGGCTACACAATATGGCTTGGTTCTTGACACTGAGTTAATGCTGGACACAAGTCCAGTTTCTGCCCCTGTGAGACTTTGTGGCCCCACATCTCACCTCACACTCCAGCAGCCAGCTGCTGGCCACCAAGGCCAATAGGCTGTCCCTCCTGCGCTTGGAGTTACCTAACTTCAATAGCTACAGCAAAGACTTGCTGGGGCGTTTTGTGCTTGTCCAGTGCCATGTGCTGGCCACTGGATTCCTGGTGGTGGACATCCCATACAAGTGGCTGGAGCTCAGGTCTGAGTTGCAGAAGAGCGCCTACCTCAAGGATAAGATGCACAAGTTGGTGACAGAGGAACTGGCAAAGTGACCTGCCCAAACACAGACTGTGCCCAGGGGCCAGGTTTCCTGGAGACCTAGCCGGCTGCAAGAGGTGATATTCAAAGATAGACAGTGCAGGGCCTTGGTCAGCAGCTCTGCATGACAGATTACCCTCTTGTGGGTAATGAATCTTTAACTTTGGTTTTCAACACCAAAAAAAAAAGAAAAAAGACAGAAATTAAACAGAAGCTACAAGGAACACCACAGAAATACAAAATAAAACAAAACAAAAAAATGACACAAGAATGCTATGAAAGACTCTCTGTAACCAAACTTGAAAACGTAGAAGAAATGGACTTCTTAGAAATACATAACCTTCCTAGACTGAAACTGCAAGCATTGGTAACTATTTTTTAAAATATTTTTTATTACATAAAGTATTACAAAGATTAGCACATATATCTTTTTTCCCCTGCTCTTCCCCCAGCCTCCCCTACCCCCCAGTGTTGTGTGTCCATTGGTTATGCTTAAATGCATGCATAAAAGTCATTTGGTTGATCTATTACCCCTCCCCAAACCTTCCCTGTCCGTGTTGCTGTAATTTGACAGATTGTTTGATGCTGTTCGGCCTCTGTATCTATTTTTGTTCATCAGTTTATAATGGTTATTATTATCCATAGATGAATGAGGACATGTGGTATTTTTCTTTAATTGACTGGCTTATTTCACTTACCATTATGCTCTCCAGTTCCATCCATGCTGCTGCAAATGATAAGAACTCCTTCCTTTTTATAGCAGCATAGTATTCCATTGTGTAGATGTAACAGAGTTTTTTAATCCATTCATCTGCTGATGGACACTTAGGCTGATTCCAAATCTTAGGTATGGTAAATTGTGCTGTTATGAACATAGGGGTGCATATATCCTTTCTGATTGGTGTTTCTGGTTTCTTGGGATATATTCCTAGAAGTGGGATCACTGGGTCAAATGGCAGTTGCATTTTTAGTTTTTTGAGGAACTCCATACTGTTCTCCACAGTGGCTGCACCAAACTGCATTCCCACCAGCAGTGAATGAGGGTTCCTTTTTCTCCGCATCCTCTCCAGCACTTGTCGTTTGTTGATTTGTTGATGACAGCCATTCTGACAGGTGTGAGATGGTACCTCATTGTTGTTTTGATTTGCATCTCTCGGATGAGTAGTGACTTTGAGCATGTTTTCATATGTCTCTCAGCCTTATTTATGTCTGCTTTCAAAAAGTGTCTATTTAGGTCTGTTGCCCATTTTTTGATTGGGTTATCTGTCTTCCTTATGTTAAGTTGTATGAGTTCCCTATAAATGTTGGAGATTAAACCTTTATCAGAGATATCATTTGCAAATATATTATCCCATGCAGTGGATTTTCTTGTTGTTTTGTTGATGGTTTCTTTTGTTGTGCAGAAGCTTTTTATTTTGATATAGTCCCATCTGTTTATTTTTTCTTTAGCTTCCATTGCCCTAGGAGCTGTGTCAGTGAAGAAATTCTTTCGGCATATGTCTGAGATTTTGCTACCTGTGGAATCCTCTAGTATTTTTATGGTTTCCTTTCTTACGTTTAAGTCCTTTATCTATTTTGTGTTTATTTTTGTGGATGGTGTAAGTTGGTGGTCTAGTTTCATTTTTTTGTATGTATCTAACCAAGTTTCCCAGCACCATTTATTGAAGAGACGGTTTGGGCTCCATTGTATGGTCTTTCCTCCTTTGTCAACTATTAATTGAGTGTAGTGGTTCGAGTCAATTTCTGGGTTCTCTATTCTATTCCATTCGTCTATATGTTTGTTCTTGTGCCAGTACCAGGCAGTTTTGAGGACAGTGGCTTTGTAGTATAGCTTGATATCTGCCATTGAGATCCCTTCTACTTTGTTCTTCTTTCGCAGGATCACCGCAGCTATTTGGGACTTTTTTTTTATTCCAGAAGAATTTTTGAACAGTTCTTTCTAAACCTGTGAAATATGCCCTTGGTATTTAATGGGGAGTGCATTGAATCTATAGATTACTTTGGGTAGTAGGTAGATTTTGATGACGTTGATTCTACCAATCTGTTCTGTAGTTTTCTGAGTATAGGTCTTTTACATCTTTGGTTAAGTTTATTCCTAGGTATCTTAATTTTTTTGGTGCAATGGTAAATGGGATTGCTTTTTTAAATTTCTCTTTCTGTAAGTTCACTATTGTCATATAAAAATGTCATAGATTTCTTGGTGTTAATTTTGTATCCTGCTACATTACCGTATTCATATATTAAGTCTAATAATTTTTTGATGGAGTCTTTAGGGTTTTCTAAGTACAGTATCATGTCTTCTGCGAATAATGACAATTTTACTTCTTCTTTTCTATTTGGATGCCTTTTATTTCTTCTTCTTGCCTGATTGCTTTGGCTAGCACTTCCATTATTATGTTGAACAGGAATGGTGAAAGTGAGCATCCCTGTATTAAGGGAAATGGTTTTAGTTTTTGCCCATTGAGTATGATGTTAGCTGTGGGTTTATCATATACGGCTTTTATTATGTTGAGGTATGATCCCTCTATTCCCACTTTGCTGAGAGTTTTTATCAAGAAAGGGTGTTGGATTTTGTCAAATGCCTTTTCTGCATCAATCGATATGATTATGTGATTTTTGTCTCTAAATTAGTTTATGTGATGTATCACATTTATTGATTTGAGGATATTGTACAAGCCTTGCATTCCGGGAATAAATTCCATTTGGTCATGGTGTATGATCTTTCTAATGTAATGATTGATCTGGTTTGCTAGAATTTTGTTGAGGATTTTAGCATCTAAGTTCATCAGGGATATTGGCCTGTAATTCTCTTTCTTTGTGGTGTCTTTATCTGGTTTTGGTATTGGGGTAATGCTGGCTTCATACAAAGAGCTTGGAAGTGTGCCTTCGTCTTGAATTTTTTGGCATAGTCTGAGAAGTATTGGCTTTATTTCTTCTTTGAATGTTTGGTAAAACTCCCCTGTGAAGCCATCTGCTCCAGGGCTTTTGTTTGCTGGAAGCTTTTGGATTACTGTATCAATTTCATCAGTAGTTATTGTCCTATTCAGGTTTTTGGATTCTTCCTGATTGAGTTTTGGAACCTTTTATTTTTCTAGGAAAGGGTCCATTTCATCGAGGTTGTTCAGTTTGTTGGAGTAGAGTTGTTCGTAGTATTTTTTGACAATCCTTTGTATATCAGGAGGGACAGTTGTTATTTCACCTCTTTCATTTCTGATTTTGTTTATTTGGGTCCTCTCTCTTCTTTTCTTGGTGAGTCCCGCAAGAGGTTATCAATCTTGTTAATACTTTCAAAGAACTAGCTCTTGGTTTCATTGATCTATCGTATTGTTTTTTTTATCTCTGTCATTTTTTTGTGCTCTGATCTTTATTAGTTCCTTCCTTCTGGATACTGTGGGCTTTTCTTCTTACTCTCTTTCTAACTCTTTGAGTTATAGTGTTAGATCATTTATTACCAGTTTCTCTCTCTTTCTCTCTCTTTCTCTCCCTCCCTCTCTCCCTCCCTCCCTCTCTAGGTAGTCCTGTAGAGCTATGAACTTCCCTCTCAGGACTGTTTTCATTGTGTCTCATAGATTTTGGATTGTTGTGTTTTCATTGTCATTTGTTTCCAGGATGCTTTTTATTTCTTTGATCTCTCTGGTAACCCATTCATTGTTTAATAACATGCTATTTAGCCTCCAAGTGTTTGACTTTTTTCAATATTTTTATTGTAGTTGATTTCTACTTTTATGCCATTATGATCTGAGAAATTGCTTGTTATGCTTTCTGTTCTCTGGAATTTGAAGAGACGTTGCCTGTGTCCTAATATATGGTATTTCTTTAAAAATGTGCCATGTGCACTGGAGAATAATGTATATTGTGTAGCTTTAGGGTGAAATGTTCTGAAGGTGTCTACTAAGTCAATCTGATCTAGTGAATCATTTATGATTGCTATTTCTTTGCTGATTTTTTTGTTTAGAAGGTTTATCTAGTTGTGTCAGTTGGGTATTAAAGTCCCCTACTATGACTGTATTGCTATCGATCTCTCCCTTGATATCATCAAGAAATTTTTTTATCTATTTTGTTGCTCCTGTATTGGGTGCATATATGTTTACCAGACTTATATCTTCTTGTTGAATTGCCCCCTTTAATATTATGGAGTGGCCTTCCTTATCTCTTGTTATGGCCTTTTCTTTGAGGTCTATTTTGTCAGATATGAATATTGCAACCCCAGCTTTTCTTCATTTTCATTTGCCTAAAAATTTTTTTCCCATCTCTTCACACTCATTCTGTGTGAATCCTTTATTCTGAGGTAGGTCTCTTGCAGACAGCTGTTATATGAATCCTGTTTTCTTATCCATTGAGCTACCCTGTGTCTTTTGGTTGGAGCATTCAATCCATTTACATTTAATGTTATTATTGAAAAGTACTTGTTTGTGGTCATATTTATCCTTTAAATTTTTTTTTTTCTTCTTGACTTTCTGTTTCTTCTATTTACAGCAGTCCCTTTAGCATTTCTTCCATTGCTGGCTTGGTAGTATAAACTCTCTTAGCTCTTGTGTCTGTGAAGCTTCTGATTCCACCTTCAATTTTGAATGATAGCCTTGCTGGGTATAGTATTCTTGGATTCATTCCCTTGCTTTGCATCACTTTGTATATTTCTTCCCATTCTTTGCTTGTTTGGTGGGTTTCTGTTGAGAAATCAGCTGACATTCTAATAGGAGATCCCTTGTAGGTAACTTTCTGTCTCTCTCTGGCAGCCTTTAAGATTCTTTCTTTTTCGTTGGTGTTTGCCAATTCAATTATGATGTGTCTTGGTGTTGGTCTTTTGGAGTTCATCTTGTTTGGCACTCTATGTGCCTCTTGGACTTTTGTAGTTTTTTCCTTGCCAATTTCAGGGAACTTTTCTGTCATTATTTCTTCAAACAGCTTTTCTATTCCTTGCTTCTCCTCCTCTCCTTCTGGTACCCCTATTAAGTGAATGTTGTGTTGTTTTGTGTTGTCCCAGAGCTCCCGTAGTCTCTCCTCTTGCTTTTTAAGTTTTTTTTTCTAGTTGCTCCTGTGTTTGTGTGTTTTTTCCTACCTTATCTTCTAATTCGCTGATGTGGTCCTCAGCCACTTCCAGTCTACTGTTTAAGGCTTCCATTGTGTTCTTTATTGCAGCTATGTCGTTCTTTATTTCCTCTTGGTTCCTTTTAATATTGGTGACATTCTCATTCAGCTCATTATAATTCTCATTGAGTTGTGTGTATTTGTCTTCCAGCCGTTTGAGCATCCTTATAACCATTACTCTGAATTCTTTCTCTGATAAGTTAGTAGCCTCTATTTCATTTAACTCCATTTCTGGTGATTCCTCTTTTTCTTTCCTTTGTGAATTGCTTTTTTGTCTTACCATGTTTTGCTGTAGTTTATTAATTGTAGCTCCAATTGCTTTGCTACCCAGTTTCTTTTGGGGATGGCGCTACTGGTGTGACCTCTCAGGTCTTCAGAGTTTGACAGTCTAGTGTAGCTCCCTACTCTAAGTTTTTTGTGTTCTCTTGATGTAGGTCTATGAGCTGGAAAGGCGCAAGTGAGGTGTCTAGAAGTCAGCAGCTGTGGACTGGTTATCCCAATTTTTGCTGTCTTGTGCCCTTCGGCGACTTGTGCACAGATACACGCGAGTGCGGTGAGCTGGGGCCCACAGTGGCTCCCCAGAGAAGACTGTTGAGCCACACGCCTTGGCGACCTGTGCGTAGATCTGTGCAAATGCAATGAGCTGTGAGCAGGAGACTTGCGGATGCGAGGTTGGAGGTTTGCTGCTGTGGAGGGGGAGGCTGCACTTATTGCTGCAGGCACCGTGCTCCAATGGCAGTGGAGATCTAGGGGTCTGCAAGACTGCAGATGGGGCAGCAGGATTTTTGCTGGAGTGGCTGCCGGGTCACGCAGACAGTGTCCCACGCCTGTCTTAGTGGTGGTGCTGATGAGTTTCTAGAAGAGGCTGCTCTCCCCTTCAAGATGGCGTGGGCTCCACACCCGAGTCCCGCAGTCCGGGTAGTGTTTGCAGCAGCGGCAGTCTCTCCCTGTACCAGAGAGCCTGGTCTGCCAGCTCCTGCTGTTCCTGCCGGATTTAACTGTCCCACACTCGCTCACACACACACCACACACCTCCACACACTCTCCTTTCATCCCCTCACTCACTCATTCACTCACTCACTCACTCCCTATCTCTCACCTCCTTCCTGCCATCTGCCACTTTCTCTCTCTCTCTGGGTGTTTTTTTTTTTATTATAGTTAGAAAAAAGTCACATAAGCACAGAGAGTCCCAATGAAGATGAACCCAACAAGACCCACACTAAGACATGTCATAATTATGATGGCAAACATTCAGGACAAAGAGAGAATCTTAAAGGCTGCAAGAGAGAGACAGAAAGTTATGTACAAGGGATCTCCCATTAGATTTTCAAATGATTTCTCAACAGAAACACATTAGGCCAGAAAAGAATGGAAGGAAATTTAAAAAGTGATGCAAAGCAAGGGACTGAATCCAGGAATACTCTATGCAGCAAGGTTATCTTTCAAAATTGAAGGGGAAATCAAGAGTTTCACACAGATAAAACAAATGGCTAAGGGAGTTTATCACTACCAAGCAAGCAATGCAAGAAATGCTAAAGGGTCTGCTGTAAAAAGAAGAAATAGAAAGGCAAGAAGGAACACAGGCACAGAAAAAAAGTAGCTACAAACATGTACCTTTCCATAGTAACTTTAAATGTAAAAAGACTAAATGCTCTAATCAAAAGACATCGAGAGGCTGAATGGGTAAAAAACATGACCCATATATATGCTGTCTACAAGAGACCCACCTCAGAACAAGGGGCTTACACAAACTGAAAGTGAAAGGATGGAAAAATATCTTTCAAAGAAATGGAAATGAAAAAAAAGCTGGTGTAGCAATACTTACATCTGACAAAATAGACCTCAAAGTGAAGACCATAACAAGAGATAAGGAAGGTCACTTCATAATACTAAAGGGATCGATACAACAAGATGACATAACCTTGATAAACATTTATGCATCCAATGCAGGAGCACCCAAATACATAAAAAAAAACCAATAACTCCTGAAAGATATCAAGGGAGAGATCTACAACAATACAATCAGAGCAGGGGACTTTAATACACTACTGACTTTACTGGATAAAACCTCTACACAAAAAAATCAGCAAAGAAACAGCAATCCTAAACTACTCATTAGATCAGATGGACTTAATTGACATTTTCAGAACATTTCACCCCAAAGCCATGGAATATACATTCTTCTCAAGTGCACTTGGTCATTTTAAAAAGTAGACGACATATTGGGTAACAAGCAATGTCTCCCCAAATTCAAAAAGATTGAAATCATATCAAGCATCTTTTCAGACCACAAAGACACAACTTTTATTTATTTATTTATTTTAAAATATTTTATTAATTTTTTAAAGAGAGGAAGGGAGAGGGATAGAGAGTCAGAAACATCGATGAGAGAGAAACAACGATCAGCTGCCTCCTGCACCCCCGCCCCCACTGGGGATGTACCCGCAACCCAGGTAAATGCCCTTGACCAGAATTGAACCTGGGACCTTTCAGTCCCCAGGCCGATGCTCTATCCCCGGAGCCAAACCGGTTAGGGGAAAGACACAACTTTTAGACAATAACCATCAACTCCAGCCAAGAACAGAAAAATTTTCTAGCCCTACCCCTATTAGCAAAGGCTGAGTGAGAAACTCATAATTCCACACTTGCCCAACTGTAACTAGGCAGGCACTGTTGTTCTACCTTCCTCACTTTAGGATAGTGTCATATAGACAAACTAGGGATCTGGGACTTTCCTCCCCTTGAGGTACTAACCAAGTCCCCTTGGTCAGTCTGATTCCAAAGCCTAAGCTTTTTCCATCAGATAATAATGTTTAATGAGTAAGTGAAAGAGACAGCTGAAAAACTCACTGGCACCAAAGTCAAATTTTACATATTCAATTATATCAGAAGTACCTGAACATATTTTTAGCCATTTAGGGCCCGCATCCTTTGCATACTCCTCAAAATCCACCCCACTTCTGTTAGCAAGAAATAGGCCCTGGGCCATGAATACCTGAACCCCTGCTGCCATTCAGAACTGTATAACCTAGAGACTCACCACAATGCTATTTAGGGACATCACCTAGACGTGTAACCCCCTCCTGCCTGCACTCTCTCCTGGGAGTTCCCTTTCCCTCCTCTCTTTCTGAGTGATAGATTCTGTGCCTTACATAAACCTCTGGGTGGTCTCAGGCTATGAGGGACTTATCATCTCATAAAACCCTATCCAAGTGCCACTCAATAAAACTCGTTATATCTACTGCCTCCTCACAATGAGACATGGAATTTACTACTTTGATACCGTTGTTTATTTATTTTTTTCCTTTATATACGGTACTTTATTCAACATATATCCGTTGGAGATTTATTATGTGCTAGGAACAATGCTAAAACCAAAGTAATTAAAAAAATAGAGAAGATAAAAAGAGATAAGGCATAAGGACATAATGACTGCTTTAGAATTTCAAAATGTTTTAAATTACTTTTAATATAGTTTTTAACATTTAAGTTTTTAATCTACTTGGAATTTAATTTTATGCATATGTAGATAAATACATGCATATATGTGTATACTTTTATACCTGTTTGTGCAAATGTTAGCATAGTATATACATTGCTCTGTACCATACTTTTTTCACTAAAACTATATATTTTGAAAATCATTACATATTTCATCTATCTGTCACTGCTTAAGAAGTCACCCCAACATTCACTGGCTTACAATTAAAAAAAATAATAAGTATTTAAATTATCTGTCATGATTCTAGGGCTTGCTTTCTCTCAGCTAGGCAGTTCTCACTTGGGGACTCATCAGTTGTGGTCTGATAGTGTCTGGGGCTGAAGTCCTCATGAGACTCATTCATTCGTAAATCTTGGGGTTAATAATGTCTGTTGGATGGAACCTCAACTGAGGCTGTTACCTAGAATATCCACAAATGACCTGTCTCCTCACTTCTTCTCAGCATGATTTCTGGGTTCCAAGAGTTTGCATACCACGAAAGGATCAAGTGGAAGCTGCTTTACCTTTTGTGACCTAGTCTCAGAAACCATATAGAATTATATCCTATTGGTAAACATTTGGGTTCTTTTCAGTCGTACATTGTTATCAGCGATGCTATAATGAATAACCTCATCACATATATCTTTTCTCATGTTTGGAATTTGTCCTACAGATATATGAGTAGAAGAATTGCTAGATTAAATAATATAGGTATTTTTAATATTGTTATATATTTCCAAAAAGCCATGGAAAGTGATTATCTAATTTTCACTCCCCCTGGCAACATCTTGAGATTTCCTATTTTCCCAAAGCTTCACCAATGTATTGTTATCAAATTTGGGGATTTTTGACAACATAAGAAATAAAAAAACTATTATCTTGGTTAATTTGAGTATTTTTTATTATAAGTGACATCAATCACCTTTTTGCTATGTTTAAAAGCTGTTGGTATTTGTTTTGCCAGATTTTCTTTTATTGCTTTTTTATTATCTACTAGGAGCCCGGTGCACAAAAATTTGTGCACTCGGGAGGTCCATCAGCCCAACCTGTGCCCTCTTCCAGTCTGGGACCCCTCTGGGGATGTCCACATGCTGGCATGCCTGGTCAGCCTAGGTGAGGGGCTGATGGCTGTTTGCAGGCTGGCCAAGCCCCCCAGTGTGGATCATCACTCCACTGGGGTGTGGCCAGCCTGGGTGATGGGCTGAGGGCCATTTTCAGGCTGCCCACAGTCCCTTCAGGTTTTGGGTCCCTACTGGTGTACCTGGCCAGCCTGGGTGAGGGGCTGATGGCTGTTTGCAGGCTGGCCAAGCCCCCCATTAGGATCTCTCACCCCATTGGGGTGTGGCCAGCCCGGGTGCGGATCTGAAGGCTGTTTTCAGACTTTCAGGCTGCCCACAGTCCCTTCAGGTTTTGGGTCCCTACTGGGGTACCTGGCCAGCCTGGGTGAGGGGCTGATGGCTGCCTGCAGGCTAGCCAAGCCCCCCAGTGGCGTCCCTCACCCCATTGAGGTGTGGCCAGCCTGGGTGCGGGTCTGAGGGGAACTTTGAGGCTTTCAAGCTGCCCACAGTCCCTTCAGGTTTTGGGTACCTACT
>PVJC01028373.1:0-22634 GCA_004026665.1 Murina feae
CCATCTTGGCTGGGTTAATTTGCATACAGCCGCTCTGATTGGCTGGTGGGCCTGGCCATGAGCAGACGCTCAGCCAGCTCAGGCAGGCAGTTGCAACAGAAACCTCTGGTTTGCTCTAGCTCCATGGCTGCTGGCCTCCATCTTGGCTGGGCTAATTTGCATACAGCCGCTCTGGTTGGCTGGGAGGCGTGGCTTGGCTGGTGGGCGTGGCTTAGGTGTCTCGGGTAATGGTCAATTTGCATATTACTCTTTTATTATATTAGATATATATATATTGCAGCTACAGCCATACCTAAGAATGTCATGGGGATAAATATGAGTATTTTTGCTGCTAGAGCCATATATAATAAGATTGTTATAGGGATAAGTATGAGTATTTTTGCAGCTAAATATTGTTGAACTTCAACAACACAACCTCTTCACATTCTCTGTCACTTCACCTGAAATACTCACACTGGTTTTCATTGTTCCTCTATGGGGTCTGATGGGCAACCCAGTTCTCTGTTTAGGTTTTACAACCCTACTCATAAACTTCTACTAACCAAACCCATAAGGTCAGTACCTTTTTAACCCAACTTCTGCTACTCCCCAAGCAGGCCAATTATAGAGCCCACCTGCTGTAGATTGTGTTGCCTCCCAGAATATGATCACATATGGCTTCCTCAAAGAGGGGAAAAAGTGATGAATGGCAAAAACACATGTTTATATTTAAACCTGTTATACACAAGAGCTTTCAAGTCTTGGGTAAGAGAGTTTCAGTGGGGTAATGTGTGTGTCTGCTGTCTGTAAGAATGATTGTCTGTCAAGTGGTTTTGCAGACTCCACAGATTTCCTAAGGGGAGTAGGGAAAAAGGCAAAGGGATTGTAACTTGGAAACTAGAACAAGCTGAGGATTCATTCTCACCTTGTGACATCTGCAGTGTGGGGGATAGGAAGGCTGTAGAATGATCTCATTCACTTGAAGCCTGAGACTCACACCTCCTCCCCCGGCCCCTCATCTGTCTATTTTTAAAGGTGAGGAATCTGAAATGTACTTCAAAAAACTCAACTGATGCTCACAAAAGCCAAAGTGCCTGGTTCAATGACTAGATCCTCAGAGCTTTGCTTTCTGTCTCCTCCATATCATATAGGGGGGAAAAATTAATAGCCATTTAAGAATTACAATTGGGGTTTATCTCAGCTACTTTGGGTACCTTCCTTCAGGTCCCTAACAGCAGGTACTTTGGTCAGGGACAGTGGGCACTTGGCCTTTTTTAACTAACCCTCTGAGCCTGTAATGTTAAGTGGGTGATAGCTTAACTTTTTCTTTCAATAGGAAATTCATTTCAGTAATTTTTATAAAATTTATATTTTGTATAATATCCAAGAACTATAGCTGAGGCTACTAAATCTATAAGTAAAAATAACAACAGCTTTACTTTATAAAAAAAAATGCCAGCTTGAGGAACATTATAGGATTTAACAAGCCTTCAGTTAGATCCACTTTCCCCCAACTTACCTTTTTAAATTTATCTTTATTGTTGAAAATATTACAGATGCCCTCCCCTTTCTCTCCCAAATGACACCCTCTACCCCGCTACCCTCATCCCAGGCCTTCATGGCACTACTGTCTATGTCCATTGGCTATGCATATATGCATATAAGTTCCCCAGTTAATCTCTTCCAGTCCATCCCTCTCCACCTCCCGTCTTCAATTTATCAGTTTGTCCCATGCTTTCATGTCTCTGGACCTATTTTGTTCATCAGTTTATTTTGTTAATTAGATTCCACATATAAGTAAGATCATGTGATACTTGTCTTTCTCTGGCTGGCTTATTTCACTTAGCATAATACTCTCCAGGCCCCTCAATGCTGTCTCAAAGGGTAAAAGATCATTCTTTTTTATAGCTGCAGAGTATTCCATGGTGTAAATGTGCCAGGACTTTTTACCCACCCATCCACTTATGGGCATTTGGGCTACTAGCAGATCTTAGTTATTGTAAATAGTGCTGCTATGAACATAGAGGTGTATATATTCTTTCTGATTGGTGTTTCAGGATTTTTAGGATATATTCTTAGCAGTGGGATCGCTGAGGTCAAAAGGTAGTTCCATTTTTTAATACTTTGAATGCAGCTTGGAGTTTCTTCTTATAATGAGACAAGTATTTGTTCGTAGGAAAAATGTTTTTAAAAAAGTATTAGAAAATTCTAAGTAGGATACTACATGAATAAGTGCAATGAAGAGACAGAATGTCTTCCAGTTTCTAATTCTTCCATTTTCCCAGATCATTGGTTCAAAAGCTTGGTTTCACTTATGGTGTCACTGAGGTCTGGGAATGGATCTCATTTTCTTAATCCATAAAGCAGAGGAAGTGAGAGTGGAATGAACTAAGTTATCTTTAAGATAGAGCTTCTCAACCACTATGTCAAAGGGCTCTGCTATGTCTCAAATAGATTGCAAGTGTTCCATGATGACAGGGCATTGCCCTAAACAGCAAGAACCTTAAAGCCAAGCAGTTCTGGCCAGAAGCATGCTTCTCATTGTGTTGTAAAATTACCTTCATCCTATACAGTTATCATCATGTGAAAAAAAATGTTAAAGTCTCTTTCAACTATCTTATTCAATTACTCCTTTGAGGAACTCATTTTCATGGAAACCTAACATCTTTTGTGGGAAACAAATATGTGAACAGAATAAATAGGAGGAAATATAATGAGGAGATGCAAAGGCTGCCACTTAACTCCCAGAAAGGTTCCAATTTGGTTGGTATAGCATCCATGTTCTGAAGAGGCAGAATGTTTGATTACAGATCATTTGGATATAGCGCTCTGTGGACACATATATTTTCCCTTGATACAAGCATCAGGGAACTGGATTTCTTAAGAAATAGGAAATAAAGGAACCTTTTAAAATTAAAAGACATGAAAACACTAGGAGCATTGCAACAAACTAAGAATGCTGTTCCTAGTAGAATTGTACCACTGGTAGTAAAAGGTGTTTCCTACCACAGACCACGAAGAATTACTAGAACGGACCTGTGAAGATGAGAAAAATGACATCACGGTGGGAAAGCAAATGTAAAGACTTGGGAGGTTCATATATGCACCAAAGGGATAAAGTAAATTCAGAAAATGTGTAGGCCTTCAGATTGATACAGTCCATAACACAAACAAAGAAGTCTAAAGGCAATGAAAATATTGACTCTAATTATTATATGGAATTTTTCAATTTCTATTTATTTATTAATTATACTCTTACTTGACTATAAAAGTCATATATACACATTGTGGAAAACCTGAAGAAAATGGAAAAGTATAAACAAAAAATTTTATTCTTAATGTTACCCAGAGAGATAATCACTCTTAATATTGTACAGATAAACTAAATCTATTTAGCCATTTCTCTATGGTTAGACATTTAGGCTCTCCCAAATTTTTTATCATTATCAATTATAACACTTCAATAAACATATAAACATATTTTTTCCTATCTCTGATCATTAGGAAACAAGTATCCTTGTTCTTATCCCTGATTACTTTTATGGTCTCTTTTCTGAGATAGTCTGGGTAACAGAATATGAACATCTTTGATGCATACAAACAAATAAAATTCTTTCAAGAAAAAATTACCAGTTCCCACATAAGAGACGTCTTTTTAGTATCCTTGATTAACATTGATTATAATTTTCCTATACCTTGCAAAATCAATGAGACATATCCTGTGGTTTTAGTTTATATTTCAGGTTGAATCTTTATTTTTTATATGTTAAAACTGCCAGCAGTAGAATTCTAATGGCAGAAAAGAAATGCACTTTGACCAGTAGTCAAGTTCTTCCTTCCTACTAGGGAAATGAAGAGATGGTGGGGAAGGAAGAACATGAGGTTTAGGTCTTCACTATAGCCCAAGGGCCATACACAGTCTGCTGCCTTTTGTTGTAGGCCCACAAGTTAATGATGCTTTTTACGTTTTTAAACGCTTGAAGAAACACCAAAATAAGATTATTTTGTCACAAATTTCAGTGTCCATAAAGTTTTATTGGAATACATCCATGCTTATTATTTATGTCTAGCCAACAACTGCTTTCACTCTGAAATAGCATAGTTGAATAACTGTGATAAAGTCAGTACGGCCACAAGACCTAAAATATTCCCATCTGGCCCTTTCAGGAAACATCTTCTGACCCCTGGTTAGGCAACCACTTTCCACCTGCTGGTAGTGCAGCAATGTTTAAGTTAGTAAGAAGTGGTAGGACTGCTCAGGTGTCTTTAGTAAGAACATCAGTTCTTCTAAGATATTCATACTTTTCATTTTTTTAGAGAGTTGAATCATAAGAGAGTGGCACTGAACAGAAGCAAGCATAGTTCAGATGTATAGTGAGGGATATAAAGAAAAGTGGAGGACTAGATTGTTCTTACTAGGTAGTTTAGAAGCAAAAAAGAATTGGAAACTCTTATTCTGAGCCAGTGTATTATTTGGTTGCCTTGTTAACAGAATGTCCACAAATTGAATTCAAATCACAAGTCTTGCTAGAAACTTATAAACATACATACATATATATGCATATATTTGTTATTATTAATAATTATCATACTCTAGAAGAGAGCAAAGCAAATCCATGAGTTCATTCAAGAGCAGAGCAACAAATATGGAAAGATCCTGGTTTGGGCATTAGGAAATTTAGAATTTAAAGTAGAGTCTGCTATTAACTTGTCATGGAACCTTGGGTAAATCATCGGACATATCTAAGAGGTGGGCTAGAGAAAAGTTTATGTTTCCTCCAGCCATTGATATTAACTGGTTTTGGTTAGTCTAATTCAGAGCTTCCTGGACCAGTAGTAGCAGCGCAGCATCTTAGAAATTCAAATGCTTGGGCCACCTCAGACCTACTGAATCAGGAAATTTGGGGATAAAACTCCAATATTCTGTCTTAACAAATCCTCCAGAAGATTCTGAAGTACACTAAAGTTACAGAAGCCCTGATCTAAACTGTGTGGTTCTCTCTTAAATAAAATGTTTCCAATTCCAAAAAAGCTTTGCATATTTGCTTCTTAAAATCTCAGTGGCACATTTTACATATGCAAACACAAAAATCTCCTCCCTGTGATTCATTTTTCTCCTTCCACAGGAGGTATTGGTTTATTGGAAAACCACGCTGAGAATATCCTGTTAAGCAGAATCATTATCCCCATCTGAATAGAGACTATAACCTCTAGAAGGAGGGAGAGAAGAAAGAAGCCCCAATCTAAATTCACACACTTGGTACACATACCACCTTGAGGCTGTACCCTAGAATCAGCCTACCCAAGCAAAGGCAGACCCTGTTGGTAATGGGAGGCCAGAATGGAACCTATTATTCTGAGTGATGATTTATATTTAGCTATGAAAAGTCAATCTCAACAGTCATATGAACCTTGTAGCTTTCTGTGGTTTTGAACTTAGAGTTGGTGAGGACATTTGGGTAAATTTCTGCCTAACCACAAATGTAGCTATAAGTTGGTGTTGTGGAAATAAACTATACTAGAAATCTGGATGCTTGGGCTCATATGCCACTTTGCCAAAGACTGGCTATGTGACCCTGAGAACAATCACTTAATCTGCAAAAACCTCAATGATCTCACTCAGAAAATGAAAATAACACCAGCTCTTTCTTGTACTCACTTCACAGAGTTCCAGGGAAGATCAAGTTTAAAGGGGAAGTGCAAAAGCCCTTGAGTGCTATTAAAATTAAAATTATTGTCATTCATTAATGCCTAATAGTGTTCAGAATATATAGCTTGTATTAGTTAGAATTATATTCAACTGAATATAAGAGAAATTCAACCAGAATGACTTATACTAGATAGGATTTTTTTTTTCCCCCTTTAAGTCCAGAGGCAAGTGGCTGAAGGCTAGTTCCATTGCTTGAGGAATTAAAAAAGAACCTGGCTCCTATTAAGTGCTTTTTCTATTATCCTTGGAATGCTGCTTTCATTCTCACAAATGCAAAATGGTGAACCCACCTAAAGGCATTTGTGTTCCAAACAGGAAGAAGTGTTGCGTATTGAATGCGTGACTTTATATCAGGAAAACAGAAACTTTCCTGAAAGCTCTATTACGCAACCAGAATATTAATGAAAATAACAAATGTAATGAAACAAATAGCAAAATTAAAATAAATGTTATGTTACTCAGCAATAAAGAGCATGAAATCTTGCCATTAGCAACATCATGGATGAATCTAGAAGGTATTATACTGAGTCAAATAAATCAGAGAAAGAAAAATACATATGATTTTACTTACATGTGAAATCTAAAAAACAAATGAACAAACAAAAAATATAAACAAATTCATAGATAAAGAATAAATTGATTGTTGGCAAAGGGGAGTAGGGAGGTAAGTGAAAAGATGAAGGGAATAAGAGGTACAAACTTGCAGTTATAAAATAAGTTACAGAGATATAATGTACAGCTAGGGAATATGATCAATAATATTGTAATAAATTTGTTACAGATGGTTGCTAAATATATCATGGTGATTACATCATAAGATATATAAATGTAGAATCCCTATGGTTTAACCTAAAACTTATATAATATTGTATGTCAACTATACTTTAATTTTATAAAACAAAGTAAAAGTATCAGAAAAAAAATAAAAAGTTAACTTTCCAGTAGTAAAATAACATAGTTTAACAGAGGTGGGAGGGAGGTATGTCAGAATGGATGAGGCTGCTAAATAATCTAGGCAAAACTTAAAAACACAAAGACCAGGAAACCTGCATATTTCTGTGCTGATTTCAAAAAAGACTGGTCACCTAAAAATCTGGTATTTGAAGGGGTTAAATGGAAAACACAAAGCTTGAGCCTGAGAAAGATCTAACAAATGTCAAAGGGAAACTCATTCTGCAAGCCTGAGCCTTGTAAAAACATGTTCCCCTTGAGTGAATATCTTACAGGAACTTCTGAGACCCAGATGCGTGCTCAGCAGAAGCCACCTGCAGCCCAGCTCAGATACTGCTTCAACAGAAGCCGCCTGCAGCCCAGCCCAGATACATGCATTAACATGAAGCCACCTGCAGCATGGTCCAGATACAAGTGTCTGCTGAAGCCTGCAGCTCTCCCTAGGCACATAAAAAGCCTGCTTCCTCCCATTCAGTGCTGACTTATTTCTGAAATTCAGCCCATCTGCACCCAGATGCCCTGAATGAATATCATTTTGATTGCACTGAGCCTTGAGTCGATTCTGTGCAACCCTGGCCCAACCCAGAACCTTTCAGTATTGGCATAAAAACAGACATACAGATCAATTGAACAGAATAGAGAGCCCAGAAATAAACCTACATCTTTATGCTCAGTATTTGATAGATCAGGCAAGAACATAAAATGGAGTAAAGACAATCTATTCAATAAATTGTGTTGAGAAAATCGGATATATATGCACACAAAAAATTAAACTAGACCACCTTCTCACACCATACACAAGAATAAACTCAAAATGGATTAAAGACTTAAATGTTAGGCTCAAAACCATAAATATCCTAGAAGAAAACAGGCAGTAAAGTGCATGTTTTAATAATTCCTTATAAAATTCTATGATTAATAAACTCCTTAATTCTTCCTCTGAAAATGTCTTTGTTTTACCCACATTATTAAATGAGGTATAGAATGTCCGTGGTCAATACTATCTCATTGTGTTCTGACATCCACTGTCACAGCTGAGAAGTATAGCAATCTTGTAGTAATGCCTCTATTAGACAAAATTCTTTTTTCCCCTCTGATTGATCCTAAGATCTTTCTCTTTGATGTTCTTTAGTTTCCCACACTGTCTTGATTTTTATTTATCCTCCTCAGGATTTAGGGCATGCTTTGTCACTTGGAGGATGCAATTCTATTTTCAAATGAGAAATTTCTTTTAGAATATGGCATTTTAGAACGGGAGGGGGTAGGGAGAGAGAGAGAAAGAGAGAAAGCAAGAGAAAAGGGGAGAGAAAGAGAGAGAAATCAGGGTCACTAATTATGGTTCTCAGATTAAGCAGTAATAAAGGATGTATATCGTTTCAAGGAAGAGTTTCTCCTTTCTCTCTTTTCCCATCATATTTCGCATGGCTCATCATGGCATTTCTGATCTTGCTTTCATACACTAAATGCCACTGCTCCTATCTGAGCCTACTCAATACCATCGTGTTTCCTTGTGTTAATGATGCTATAAATGGTGCTGCAGTTCCTAATCAGCTGCTGCATCCAAGTTCTCATATCTCCATAAAAGTCCGAGCTCTTTCTGTTGCAAGTAAGAAAGGGGCTTATCCTCTGATATGGTACAGATAATTTGGCTGCCCAATGACTCCAGTTCTTTAGGATCATTCAAAGGTAGCTTTGATACTGAAGGTTGACTACTATTTCTGCCATGAAATTTCTTCCTGTTCCCCAGTAATTGCCCTGTCGGCCCAGAAAAAAAACTAATTGGCAACATCATTAGCCTCCCTCCTTTCATTCTAGTGTGTTTAGAGATAAGGTGACCATTTAGCTTCCAAACTAAGATATTTTTGAGATGAAAGGACGGACTAATGTAATTACACCAGGATGGCAGGCTTAAGCCAGAACTATACTGGGTAAACTTTCTGGTCCTTTTTACATAGGAATCCTAGCTGTTTGCCTTGATTTCCTTAAGTTCCATATATGCACCCTCATGTAGACACACATACCTTCTATCTCTCTTCCTCTCCCAATCCCTCATTCCCTTTTCCCTCTCTCTCTCTTTCTCTCTCTCTCTCTCTCTCTCTCTCTCTCTCTCTCTCTCTCATACATATGCAAATTAGGTCCCAACATGACCATATGTCCATAACTCTATAAGAGAACTATGTTCTCTACTTTTATTTCCTAGTGCAGGTTGTTTGTTTGTTTGTTTGTTGTAGTGTGTGTACCAGTACATGTATGTGTGCCTTAAGGAATGTAGAAAACAAGTATAAAAAAATTAAACACCAGTTAAGTTAGGGCAGACAGAAACAGGGAGGGACAGGAACAAAGAGAAACCATAGGCACTCCAGTTACACAGCGTTGTTTGAGCTTTCTGCCTCTACAGGTGCTTCAGCTGAATTATGCTGTGCCATTTTATCACTGACCTAGACTGAGAGATATTATGAGAAAAAACTCTAGGAGATACTTTGCTACACTTTCTGTCATAATGTTTTTGAGGACATAGTTAATTAGTTTACATGGTTTCCTCTTTGTAAGAATTTATCATCATGTGGTCTCAGTACCAAAAAACATGTCTATCTTGAAAAATTGTTTTATATAATGTTTATTTTATGGGTCCAGAATTATATAACTACTTACCTTTTTTGTTTGGGAATCCAAGAGGCTCAGAGTAATATTTGTGGTCTCTAGGAAAAGAATAAACAGTATATTTTGTATATCAACTTCTCTCTTTTTAAAATTTTCCATCTTCATTTTCCCTCTAACCTAATTTCCTCAACTGTCTATATTTCATTTCACCTTTAAAGTTAAGGGCCCTTCAAATGACAATAGAATTTCATCTAGTTCTTTGACAATAAATTTCTCTCTCCTTTTCATACTCTTATTTTGATGACTATCTGGATATAAACTTTATTAAAGCACTATCATATTCAAAGATGCGCATGTAAGCATAGATTTAGACAGGACTTTTCACTTTATGAATGAATACATGGCAGAAAAATATCAGGTTTATGTGTCAGCAGGCTTACCTCAAACATTATCAAAAATTCTACATTAAAAAAAAATCACTTGACTAATCTTACTTTCAAATGCCATGAACACTGTCACAAATCATTTAGAGGTTCCAAGTAAAAAGCTGTTATGAGAAACATGCTATAATGATTTGGACACCATCCTGACATTTTATTCCCTTGGTATAGGATTTCTGACAAGCTATGCTTAATGGGAAAAAAAAAAGTTTATAATAAAGCTGAACCCTGCAATAATTGACTACAAAATAAATGGAATTTCCCAATGCACTCTATTTCCACTACTTTTATTTTTCTCTTTCTGAAAATTGTTTATTGGCTATTAGATTCAAATGTGGAGCACAGCCTTTATTACCTTGCAAGAAGATATTTCAAGATGTGCTATATAAATCCCCTACTGTCCTTCTGTTTCCTCTCGCCAGCAGCTCAGTCATCTAGATGATAAATAAGTTCATTCTGGTGTTAGAATTTAACCAGCAATGAATTTCATTTTATTGCAATATTTATGAAAGCGTTTTAAAATGTGGTTAAGTGAAAGTCTTCTTGTGGGCTGCAATCAATACTTCTTAACATGAGGTGGAGAATCCAAATCTTCAGAGTTTCTTTCAGCTTGTGAGATCTACACTGACTTCTTAAACATTCCAATTTTAGTAGTCATAACAACCCTGCATGTTAGGAATACTTTTTACAGTTTTGTATTATTATTACTATTATTAAAGTTTGGTGTTTTGCTCTTCTTTTTCTTTTTTTGTTAATTTTCCCCCTTAGAATAGAAGAAAACATGCAGCTGGGGAATTTAGGCCAGGAAACCTGAGTTGTAATAATTACCATTTCCAGGCTGCAACTCTGTGTTTTCTATTAAGCCTGTAGAGCAATTAGCAGTGTTTTATAACAGCTGTGAAAATTGTTGCTTGACCTCATCTGTTTACAGTTCTAACACTTTTAAGGACAAATTGGTAAACAGTTTTGGCTTCAGAGGTCCTTTCAGAGTTTGTAGGAAAGGAGTTGGCCTGTGGGGAGGAAGAATCTTTGACAGAAATGGGTTCAGAGGTAGTCCAGTTTGGAGAACAAATGACCCAATAAAAGTGTTGTCTTATTAGCATGCAAGGTTTCCTTGGGCTGAGGTTCAAAGGCAGAGCATATGTCAGCATTTGATGAACTTAAAAAGATACGGGCCAGGTAGGTCCAAGGTGGGATAAAAAAAACAGCCTTCTTATTCCTGGAAATAAGTTGAGAGTATAATTCCTAGACCAAGGAAGCAGGATCATAACCCAGCTCTTCCAAATCTGATTAAACTTTCATTCTTCACAAGGAGACCTTTAAGTGTCTTGGCTGTACCACAAAAACAGACTTCTGGCTCCAAAATGGCCTTTTGGGATCTGCAGAGAAGGTCCCAAATACAGAAAAGTGTCAGGTGCTAGGGATGGCCACAGGTATGAGAACTAGAACTGGGACTGAATCCCAGCGTGCCTGTGACTTGGCCATGGACAAGTCACTGAACTTCACTAAGCTTTAAATTTCTCATCTATAAAATGGGAAATTTTTCATATATCAGCCAGAAAATAGTGAGGGAGGAAAAAATGATGAATTAGATAAGCTAATGGAACAAAATCAGCTTCATCTTTATTTTTGTAAATAATGTTGTGTTGGAGCCCAGCCATGATGACAGACTATGACTGCATTTACACTGCAAATAGAGTCCAATAGTGATAGTGGAGAACCATATAACCTACAAAACCAAAAAAATATTTACTATTAGGCTCTTTACAGAAAAAAGTGGCAAGCCTCTGGAATAGACCCTTTAGGATCCTTATCTACAAGGCTAATTTGAAAAGCAAAATATCTGGGGTTATTATCTGTATCAGAGGTTTCAAACACAACTTTATAGAGCATTGATATTTATCACTCAGTTGTAAGATGTGTCCCACACAATTTTTTACTTGTAAGTAGTATTTAAAGTAATAAAATTTGCAAATAACTTTCTTACTCTATTACTTTCTGGAAGTTCAGTGTGACTCATGCATTAGTGTTACTCTTAGTTTCATTTTAATTACTTATTTAAGAGGAAGAGAAGAGATGCTCTAGGCACTACCACATCCCTAGCTGCACCCAGGGAATATGTAGCTTATCATTCCACATGTGTCTTAGGTAGCAGCTAGAATTCTTTCTGCTGTAAGAGAATATCCAGATAAAAGTGAATTAAGAAACACAGACCTATATAATTTTACTTAACAGGAATCTCACAAGTGGGTGGTTCTAGGACTAGATCAAACATATCAAAGCTATAGATATAATTTCTGCAACTCTCCTAAACATAACCTGTCCCATGATACCTTATAAGGATGCCCTGTGATATCTAATATAATAAAAGAGTAATATGCAAATTAACCTTCTCTCCCGGATGCCTAAGCCATGCCCACCAACCAAGCCATGCCCACCCGCCAATCAGAGCGGCTGTATGCAAATTAACCCAGCCAAGATGGCAGCCAGCTGCCACAGAGCTAGAGTAAACAGCAGGCTTCCGTTGCAACTGCCTGCCTAGGCTGGCTGAGCCTCTGCTCACGGTAACAATGTTTCAATTATAGAAGCCACAGAGCTGAAACAAACAGGAGGCTTCCTTACCTGCCTAGGCCTCAGCTCAAAGCAACAGTGTTTCAATGATAGAAGATAAATAAACCCCAGAAACCTGATTCCAGCCAGCCTCGCTGGGACCTTGGGTCAATGGGAGCTGTGGGCAGCCTGAAAGCCTGAAAACAGCCCTCAGCTCCTCACCCAGGGTGGCCAGGTACCCCAGTAGGGACTTGAACCCTGAAGGGACTGTGGGCAGCCTGAAAATAGCCCTCAGTTCCTCAGCCAGGCTGCCCAGGCACCCCAGTAGGGACCCAAACCCTGAAGGGGCTGTGGGCAGCCTGAAAATGGCCCTCATCCCATCATCCAGGTTTGCCACACCCCAATGGGGTGAGGGTCCACACTGGGGGCTTGGCCAGCCTGCAAACAGCCATCAACCCCTCACCCAGGCTAGCCAGGCATGCCAGCAGGTGGACATCCCCTGAGGGGTCCCAGACTGCAAGAGGGCATAGGCCGGGCTCAGGGACCCTCCAAGTGCACAAATTTTTGTGCACCGGGCCCCTAGTATCTTTATAAGACAATGTTCAAAGCAGGAAGAAGGCAAAAGGCAAAAATGGGGTTTGCTCCTCCCTAGTCTTTTTAATTTTTTAAAAAAACATTCTTTTGCAGAAATCCAGGAAGAATTACTTCTCTTTGCCTTACTAATCAAAATAGAGTCACATGCCTAACCCTTAGACCAAGGGAAGATGACTGCTGATACTTGATTCAACATTTCATGATTCATCCCCTTAAAGAGGGCATACTGCTGACCTATCAAGGAAAGAGGGGAGGAAATGACTGCTTCATTGAAAATTAATAGTGTCTCTATATATGGTAGATTAAAAAGTGGTTTAAAGGGATTTGTTTGCCTTGTTAGGATTGTGGAAGAAATCTCACAAGATCTTGGAAAATGTGTTTTTCTAAGAACACAGCAAATCCCTTTCAAAGATCTCAAAACGCATATCTTTCTGGATTATCAGTCAATGAAATACATTAGAACAGTGCTTCCCAAAGTGTATTCTCTAGAAAAAATAGTCCCTATGGCAAAAGAGTCTATGATCTAATAGATTTGGGAAATATTACATACTATACCTTCACAGTACAAATATTTAGAATGCAAGTCGGCATAGCAAAGTCTCTGAGAAGCACTGCAATAAAGAACATGTTCAGTTTGAGTTTCACTTAAACATTTAAAGATGTTTTATAAGGCCTCATAAGAATAGGAATACCAGAAAACTGATGTGAATTACTACATCTGAAGATGAAGTGGGAAAGTATATATTTGACAAATATTAGTAAAAATGGAACCCCCATCCATTGACCTCTAGGGAAATTTTTTCCTTCATTTGACTACACATCTGGGTGCCAAACTTCCTCTGGTGCCTCTTCTCTGAAAAAAAATCTACACTAATAAAAGAGAAACATGCAAATTGGTGTCACTCTGCTACATCCACCAGCCAATCAAGATGTGTATGCAAATTAACCCAAAAAAAAAGATGGTGGTTAATTTCCATATGCAGGCACAGAGCAAAGACTGAAGAGGACTAGAGACTAAAGATGACTAAACACTAAAAATGACTGAAGACTAAAGACTGAAGACGAGTGAAGACTAAAGACTACTGAAGATTGAAGAGGCTTGGCTTCTCCACTGCAGATGGAGCAAAGAAGCCTAGTATTGCCGCTGTGGCTGGACCAAAGGCTTGGGTCCCGGGTGCTGGAGGATAACCGGTGCCAGCAGCCAGAGGAAGGAAGGCCTATTGCGTGAATTTTCGTGCAAGAGGCCTCTAGTTGTTCTAATAATAACAGTACATGATGATTTCAAGCATACCCTTAAACTTGACCAGTATCTGGGAATCTCAAAGATTTGATTGAACTTAGAGGTAGAATATGATCGCAAATGCAACTCTGTGCTAGTTTTGCATAAATTTTAACTCTTGTTAAAGCACATACTCTTCCTCCCTTATTAGTTTATAGGTCCCTCGTCTAAACTACGGGGTTAGGATTAGGGGAGCATGAAGTTGATATTTAAGGTTTGGGTCCCTTTCCTCTAAAACCTGTGTTCTGAGTTCGAACAATACCCATTCTTTTGTCCCAGATTTAGCTGTTACTTATAGTCATCTACCTCACCCTAATCCCTATTTCATTGTTTCTTCCCTTAAGGTATGCTTAGTGTAATAGCATGAGGTTTGGAATTAAATAAACCTTGGTTCAAATCCTGTTTTACTAAATCCTAGCAATGTTGCCTGTCTGAGCTTCAAACCACTCATCTATATCAAGTAGAAAATACTTAACTCAAGGTACTGTTTTGAGAACTATATAATAAACACATGTAAATTGCCTATCATCATCAGTTTGGAACTAAAGTAGATACAGAATCAATGCCTATTGCTTTGCCTTATTTGGGCTATAACTCTTAAGAATAACAGCAAACATTTACTGAGTGTTTATGGTTAGCCATGTGGTAGGCTAAATGCTTTATACTAATTAGCTCACTTAATCCTCATAATAATCCTATGAGATAGGTAATATTACTATCTCAGTTATATTTTATAGATGAAGTAACCGATATTTGTAATGAGCCTGAATAATTACCCGTCTCACCAGATAAGCATTCTAAAATAGATCTGTTGAACCCTGTGGCTGTGCTCTTACTCCCTGAGCCACTGTAGCAGAAACCACAAGCTATCCACAAAAACCTGTTCTCCACTTCATTCAAAATACCTGGACTTTATCTGAGCCCATGACTAGAGTACAATTCCCTGACTCCCTTAAAAATGTAGACTGGATGGCTGAGTTGTCTCCAGTGGGATGTGAGCAGAAGTCATGTGTGTCCCTCCTGGAAGGTGGCTCTCTGTTCTGTCCTTCCCTTTTGTCCAAGTAGGTGCAGACAATGACAAAGTCCTACAGGATAAATGGCAGAACCACAAGGAGAAAGGAGTTTTGGTCTCTGAATCGCCGCCAAATGGAGGAGAGTTCTTTGCCTACTTATTACATAAACAAAAAATAAGTTTCTACTTTGGGCCAATTTGTATATGAGTCTATTTGTTAAGCAGTTTAGTCTACCACAGCTGCTACAGCCATTAATAATGTGATCTACTCTGCACACATTATAACTTCTAATAATCACTGTTGTTGGCATAAGAACTTCCTTTACCAACTAAATTTCAGTCCCTTTGCATGTTTTCATCTAGAAAGACTTTTATTTTCCTACTAGAGTCCCAGTGCATGAAATTCATGCACTGGAGGGGTGTCCCTCAGCCCAGCCTGAAACTTCTCCAATCTAGGACCCCTCGGGGGATGTCCGACTGCTGGTTTAGGCCCTGTGGGATCAGGCCTAAACTGGCTGTCAGACATCCCTCTCACAATCCGGGACTGCTGGCTCCTAACCGCTCACCTGCCTGCCTGCCTGCCTGCCTGCCTGCCTGATTGCCCCCTACAAGCCTGATTGATGCCTAACTGCTCCTCTGCTAACCTGATCACCCCCAACTGCCGTTCCCTGCCAGCCCAATCACCCACAACTGCCCTCCCCTGCCAGCCCAACTGCCCCAATTTCCCTCCTCTGCCAGCCTGATCACCCCCAAATGTTCAAAAATACCTTCTCCCCCAGCGTCGGGAAGGGGGCAGCAAAAATAGAAGACATCCCTCCCTATTGCATATATTGCATATATACAGGCCAATCTGGCCCAGGCTGGTGGGATGCTTGGCACATTCTCAGATCCCTGCTCAGGAGTGCGAGGGGTGACTGGTGGCAGCACATGTGAGAGGGGACCTCTGGATGGCCACTCTGGTCCTGGCACTTCCTGGTCCTTGGTTCCTTCTTGGTCTTACCTGCAGCCCTGGTCCCCCTATCTGGCTCAGCTTTCCCTCTCCATCCTGGTCTCAGATGCCCCCCTTGGCTCCTGGGGGCTCTGTCCTCCTCTCCCAGCCAGGAGGTCCCGAGGGGAGGTTATGGCTTCTCAAAGACTCCCTGGCAGCTCTATCACTCATGTTCACACAAGGGAAGGGGTGTGTGTGGCAGAAGCAGCTGTATAAATGTGGGTGCAGGGGCAAGTCCTCCAGGGTCACAGGGATAGTTTGCTGATAACTTGGATCAGGGCCGCTTTCTCATCCTTGAGGCACTAGTCAGTCTGGAGGTTGGACAGGCCCTTCAGCTCCTCTTTCAGCTTAGCGGCCTTGTGCTCCAGGGCCCTACGCTCAAATCTCTCCAGAAGAGCCGGCCTCTCTGCAAAGCATTCCTGCCTCTGCATGGCATGCTCCAGCTCCACCTTGAGCTGCGCCAGCCAGCAACGTGGCCTTGATCAGGGCCTCATGAAGTCTCTCATTCTCAACATGCAGCTCTGTGTAGTTTCCTGAAGCCTCCCTTGAGCTCTTCTGATTTGGGCTGGGGTTCTTGGTTGAGGGTTCCCTGCCTCCAGGGGGAAGGGCTGGATTCTGGACTGATGTCTGCTGGCTTCGCCTCCTCCTCCCTCCTCAGGCCCTCTCCTCTCCTTGCCAACTCTGTGGTGCTCCCTGGAGGTCTGTAGTCCCTGTCCCTGCCCAACGGGCACCTCTACTCTCTGGGCAGGGTCATTAGAATTCTCAACCCCAGGGACTCAGGGCTGCTAGGAAGGGGCCAGGCTCTGTGCAGGCCACTCTTGATCGGGATGGGAGAGTCCAATCAGAGGCAGGCTGACAGGGAGAGGGGCTGAGAGTTGGCTGGCCCCACCCCCATCAGGCTGGTTTGCTGGCTACAGTGGGCAGAGTTTCACTGGAGGCTGGTGGGAGTGGCTGGCACCAACAGGAGGTGGAGCGAGAAGCAGGAGAGCCACCTGCACCTGCAGGAGGCAGGAGGGAGCCACCACCACCCCTGGGAGCCAGCTCTGCCCATGGGAAGTAGGAGGGGGAGGGACCAAGAGATCAGAAGTTCAGCTCACTCTCCAGTCAATGCCACTTCATGGCAGGGGCAAGAGGCTGCGGAACCCTAGCCTGGTGTTCAGTTGTCTATCCGGACATTTAGGTTGTGATGGACCCTGTCTCTTTATATATTAGGATTTCTTCTTTTCTGCTTTTGCCACATTTCCTTTCATAATCCCAGACTGTTTTCTTTCCCTTTTTTTGAGGCCAGTTTTTTGTGAATCACTTTCTCCTTTTTTACCATTTAGCTCCTACTTAGCTTTATCTCATCCAAAAGCATCCCATCCTGAATATAATCAGCTTCATAGCTTTAGATATGACAGAATATTTGATAATTGTGTGACAATAGCACCCTTATATTGTTCCCCAAGACCCTCTGACAGCATTTAAAAGCCTTATAAAAGCAGTAGTCAGAGAAGAATGTATGTGAGAGAAAAGTGGGGTGGAAAGATGCTCAAAATATGATCTCTCCCCACAAGAAACTTTATAGGCTAGAAAGAATGCAGTAAAGATTGCCAAAGTACATGCTTAGGGCTTTCACTAAAAGATAGGAGGAGCTACTAAAAGGATATATGGAGAATAAAGAAGTTCAGATAGTAGGAAATAGGGTTTGAAACCACATCTCCAGTTCAACTAAAGTAAGATAAATTCATACGAAGTACTTTCAAACACGAAAGAAGAAATATGCATGTTTTTAAAAATCCACTGTGTGTTTACAGAAACCACAGTATATTATCATAGGCTTGGCCCTCAATGCTCTTGGGCATAACTCATGGAAGGGTCATCTTTATGGGAAGGCTCTGTGTCGGTAGTTGCATGTGGGAGCTCATCTCAGAGCAACACAACCGGGGAGTTGCTGTGGCACCTCCACCAGGGTGGAAATAGGCACTGTCCTTTCATGCACTTTAGATGCATGCATCTTAAATGGTAGTCACTGACCATCATTTAACATCCTTTTAAAACAATAGTGATTGTCCTGTGATTTAATATAGTGAAGGCCTCTGAGACTACTGAGATACAAGTGGCATTCATCCTAGACTTAATGTTTCCCTCTTACTCTGTCTTTTGAGTTCTGCTATCTACTTGGGTCCTTTTTTTTCTGCCAGGCCACCAACTGTCATTCCTATCACTATTTGATATGGCTGATTCTAGTAAGTCCGTTTCTGAAGTTAAAATTCAGTTCTTCTAAAATTATGTCAAATATAAGGGAACTCAGAGTGAGGCTCTGAGTGCTTCTCCTTTTAAAAAGGACTCATGAAGATGCATTCAGTTGAGAGGAAGAAGGGACATTTGGGCAGGGTAAACCCTTGTACCTACTTCCTATTAATAAATCAACCAAACTGAAGGAAGGGGAGAGCATTTTTAATAGCTCTAAAAAACCATAATTATCATCATCATCATCTCTACTAACTAATGATAAATAACATGAGCTAGTAAGTTTCTAATATGTGTAATCATTCACTTTTTGTTTGAATCCTGGTTCTAGCCCTCTTAATTTTTGTCATCATGGGCAGTTCACTTACTCCTCAAAATTTTAGCTTCTTTGTTTGAAAAGTAATGATATTAATACACTCCCTATAGGGTGTGGGCTGGTAATGAGAGTTAAATGAGGTGACATATGTAAATGTTTCTGGCACATAGTTGGTGCTCATTTGGGAATATTCTCTCTCCCACTGGGTGTAATCATGGTGGAACTGTCAACCAAATTGTACCTAGTCAATTGCGCCTAGTCAATGCATGGCCATATGCAATGTGAGGTCAAGGTCAATCACACTCTCACCTGACATTCTAAAACAGGTATAAGTCATTAAAGACGAAAAATAGTAGTGAGTCTTTCTAATTAAAGCTTCCAGAAGAAAAGTTATGTCTGTTCTTTAGTTCGTCATACCTAGTTTCAGAGAACTCTCCTGGTTCATGCTCTTGATAAGATCCAATTGTTTAATTCAGCTTTAAATTCTGGGATTTACCCAGTCTCTTTGCTATGACAAATCTCCGCTTCCCCCTTGAGTTAGCCATTGGGGAATGGTGTGCTTAGATTCTGGCATCTACCTAGTTTCCTTGTTACAAATACCCTTTTTCCTTCTGAGTTAATGATAGAGGAGTTTTCTTCTTACAAACAAAGAATACTGCGACACCATGCTACCCTATAAGAAGATACGCTAATACTTATACAGAGGTTCAGACTATGAAGGTATCTTTTCAAACTAAGGAAAACAACAACACTGTCTCTACCATCATATAAAAATACTGGTTTTTAAAGACATCAGTGATAGATTTCCTAACAGTGTAAAAATGGTCCTATGTTGACACCTGGGGATTGAAACAAATGTCTGGCGTAACACAGATTTTCACTTCCTGAAGATCAAAAAACAATAGAACTGTGGACCCAAGGAAAGCACTAAGTGGCCACAGAAGGCAGGGCTTGCCCTCTTCAGACCCATGTTCAGAGATCCTCACAGAACATGCTAAGGGCTATTTTGTTGCAGAAACAATCTGTAAAAGCCACTCAGGAATAGAGCCTCAGTAAGAAGGGTCAATGCCACAGGGTTCACAAATAAAGTTTCAGGATATTTTTCCCAGCATGGTCAGGCCAGGGTGAGGATCTACTCATTTAATTCAACTAAAACCTGCCCTTGAAGCTTGTTTTTAACAAGCAGGCCCCATGAGCCAAAGAAAGCTGTTGGTAGGTGCTATGACCTGCACTCTCTGAAAATCTAAGCAAGGAAAACACAAGATAAAGCAAAGAATGAAAAGCTAAGACCATGGAATGCAAACTGGGGATCCACTGAAGCCAAGAAAGTCAAAATTAAAATATTTCTTGCTTTTAAGCGATAGATATGGCAAATGAATAGTGTCACAAGGAATCTGTTGAAATAAAATCATGTCTAATACATAAAAGGTGATGGTTCTTCACAGTAAGCCTTTTAAATCAAGGAATGATCTCAAATAGCAAATCATCCTTCCCAGTCTCTCTCTTTTTTAATTGAAGAGAGAGAGAGAGAGAGAGAGAGAGAGAGAGAGAGAGAGAGAGAGAGAGAGAACATCAATCAGTTGCCTCCCGTATGTCCCCTGACCAGGGATAAAACCAACAACCTAGGTATGTGCCCTGACTATGAATCGAACTTGCAGCCTTTTGGTGTGTACAGGACAACAAACCAACCAGCTGTACCACACTGGCCAGGGACTTCCCAATCTTTTATATTTGCCTCGAGGCTTATCCCTTCACCCACTTTCCATAATTATACATTTCTTCTATACACTAATTTTTAACCTTATTCACTTTCAGGCAATCAGAATTAAAAAACAATAGATGATCTACATCCCTGTCACCTCTAAAAATGTTTTTATTTTCATCTACTTCACTTCCTTCTCTGAAGGAAGCATCCCCATGTCTTTGCCAGATGCAAACCTTTCTCTATGCTCTTGGTCAATGTCCCTTTTTCTCCTTTGTGTTAAAGGTGAATCTTTCGTTCCTGTATTTTCTCTCCCTCTACCTCTTTCTCACTTTCTCTCTTACTCACATTCTATCTTTCTCTCTATATTGCTCCCCACCACTAACTTCTACCTCTCCACATACAGAGTCTACAAATAAAACAAGAAAAAAAAATTGTCTTTTTGTCCCATTTTTTCTAGTAACAAAGCATTTCCTATCATAAGATAACTCAAGTCTGGAGAGGAGACCACCATACTTTTTACATAATAAGCCACAGGTCCTTTATAAGCTCAGAATTATTTTTCCCAGTGCTAAAGTTCTGATTTTGTTACATGTGCTCTACCTGGAAGCAGGGCAAGTTTTATAATGTATGGAAGCCAGTGCAAAATAAAAATTTGGGTACCTTGTTCAAAAGGCAGGATAGAAAGTACCATTAAAAGTAGGAAAATACAGGGGTGGGGAAAAAGTAGGTTTATAATTGTATATTCTTGTATTATTATTTATTAATTGTTGTGTTATTTATTTGTATTACAACGGTGAATATACTTTTGCCCACCCCTGTATAAAACTCTTTGCTTTTTTCATTGGATTTTTTGTTGACCTATGTGGCAGGGTTTATTTGTCAATTATCTCTTAGGCATGCTGATAACTGCTGGGAGTGTGTAAACCCTCACATATTCCCAAGGGTCCTATGAATCCATGCACACCACCATCTACTGGGTTCCCCTCCTGCCAGCCACTGACTGACCTTGGGCAATAGGCAAAGAAGCCAATTTCCTCTTCCCATAGAAACAGATTGCATCCTCCATGCCAGGACACATCAGTACCTGAATAGGGGTTATCCGGGAGACTCATCCCACTAAGTTCCCTGCCATACTGCCATGGCACCGTACATGCCAAAATCTTATCCTCCTTGAGCCCAGGCTCCTGCGTAGGTGGATATGGGAGGCAGCAGCAGCTGAGAAATGATGGGGAAGCAAAAGATGAATAGGTCTGGGGCACTAGAAAGGAGGAAGATCAGGCAGCCAAAGACCTGTCCCAGGGAAGCAAGGAGACTCAGCATGAGCTAAGACCTTTGAGGTTTTTATGCTCCATTTCTCATCAGACTTCACTTATAAAACATACATTCAGGGAGAACCAAGATGGTGGCATGAGTTATATACCTAAATGCGCAGCCTCCACAACTATATTTTTAAATACAACTATACAGATAAACGGCCATCCTCCAGAACCAAGGGAGGGGAAGCTTTACAACCAGAAGGCAAGAGAAGGAGTGCTGTGAGACTGAGTAGAAGCTCCCTGCACCAAAACTGAAAGGTACAGAGGGATGCGCGGAATGGAGGTGGCGGCGCGGCGGCGCAGGTGAAGAGGAGCGCCAGCTGCGCTTGGTCGGGTTCGCGGCTAGGAAAGAGATTGTGGACTCCCGGGGTCGCACTGAATGCGGCGCGGGCTGCAGGGCAGCGGGGCTGAAGACTAGTGGCTTTCTGGCGGTGTTGTTCGCAGCAATCACTGACACGGAGATTTGGGGACTGAGAGGCATGCGCAGACCCCGGGGCTTGGAGACACCAAACCTGGAGAAACTGCGGCATCAGCAGCAGAAGAGCAGCCATTGTGGGTTGCTCCGCCCTGTGACTCTGAGACCCCGCCCTACCCCACCTATAACCCCGCCCAAGCTGTGTGCCTGCCAGCCTTCAGCATAACCTAAGGGTCTGCAACCGGGGCAGAACTCCAAAAGATCCAAACCCCAAACAACGAGGGGAAAAGCCTGCAGATCATTTCCTCCCAGTGATACCTCCCAGTGATAACTACAAGACTGTGCATCCAGCCTTCAAAGGCATACAACAAGAGTGTCCACCCCAGGTGATTGGGGAGGCTGAATCACTGGGCCCTATAGGACACCTAACACAGAAAGCCAAAATGCGGAGACTAAGAAACAGATCACAAAAGACAGAAATGGAGGAACGCAAACGACTGGATATAGAGTTCAAAACCACGGTTATAAGACTTTTCAAGAATATTC